>CANYLF011769186.1:0-15397 GCA_948193215.1 Bocquillonia castaneifolia | reverse complement strand
ACTATTTGATGTGTTTATATATATATGTAAAAGAATTTGGTAAATGTTTGAATAAAGTTGATTTTTGGTTAATTATATGTTGATGATGTTTTCAACGTTTCTTGGATATAAACATTATTGTATTTTTAAGTTTGAAAAGTTAGACATATATATTAATTGATTTTGAGTTGGTTTAAGTACGGCTTTAAAGAGGAAAGCCAGAAAGACTGTTTCTAAATTGTGTTTTCTGTTTAAAAATTTCATTTTGGTGATTTTAGGCTTACAACGATCGTTGCACTATTCACAACGATAGTTGCTGATTTGCAACGAGCTCGTTGCTATTTTCCCACAAGCTCGTGTACCTTACTGGATTTTTGGCCGATTTTCGTGTTTTTCACAACGATCACTGTTCATTCACAACGATCGTTGGACTTTTGACAACGATCGTTGCACTATTCACAATGATCGTTGTGACCCTATTTTCAGAGAAAAATTTATTTTCGGAGGAAATTTTTATTGAATTTTAATTTAAGATTAATTACTATTATTATATATATTAATCCATATTATATTGTGTTAGATTCGGGTCGTTACAATTCCCATCAATGAAGGCATCTACTATTATGGTGTTGGTGAACGTATGACATACTTCAAGGCGATGTTTGGAAGAGAGACCACTATGAGAGATGATGCCAGGATTACCTATGTTGATGCCTTTACGGTATCAGATTTTTATGCTACAGCATGAGGGTATGGAGCCTAGGGTGATGTATGTCGAGCCTACAACTAAGTTGGGGCGTGATCAAATGGACCAGGTGTTCCTATTTCATTTGTTGGCTACCTTTTCTATGATGACACTAGCAGCTTGTTTATCCATTTTGTGCCTTTGCTGAGAGACTTTACCCATGGGATCATATGACTGAGGGTCTGCTACCCTTTCTTACCTATATTTTAGCATGGATAAGATGTCTCATGGCTACCGCAAGCTCAATGGATTCTGTCATGCCACTCATGTAAGTTGTCTGCTTTAATTGCTTTGTTCTCTTTTTCTGCCAAAAGGATATGGTTCGTTTTAACTTTTATCTTGCCTTTCTTCCTATAGGTCTGGGCCATTGAGTTGGATTTGATCAACCAATTCTGTCCCATCAGCATTTCACATACTTTTCCCTTGCTTAACCGTTGTGGCTCTTCTCACTGTCCGACTTCACCAGGACATTATCAAATCACAAGAGCTTCTTAAATACTCTTACACATGACCGAGTAATAAACAATGAACTGAGCTTGTCTACACTTATTCTTTTATTAATTTGCAGATCATGCATGGTTAGCTTTGGGAGCCGAATGGATATCCTGGTTACATCACCGTCTTATTGAAAAAGGATAAGAGGAGGCTCCTACTAGAAGGCATAGGTAACAGAATGTGGTATCTGGGTAAGAGAGTGCTGGATTAGTATGCTGAGAGTAGGAGGACTGTTCCTATATACCCACCCACTGGCATTTTTGAAGGGCATACTTTGAGCGAGGAGATGGCCATTCGATGGATGATGGGTGAGGATGCTGCTAAGTTTACCATTATAGGACAGAGGAATTCTAGCTCTCTGGCAGATTCCTATTTGTCGGCTCTTCCTCTAACACTCGAGAGAGCACATACGGTGAGTGATTCTGCCTTTTGCTTCTTTCTTCACTTGGTTTGTCTAATTCTATTCTAAAAAGTATGGATGTCTTTTCATGCCCTTCATGCTTGTCCTAGACCTCCTCAATACCTTGCGGATCTTTGTTTGCCACCTTTGGAACCTACTAGTCATGTTAGGACTTCTGTTATTGGATCTAGGAGGCCTAGTAGGCCTGTTCCTCCTCCTAGGGCCACTACCACTGCAAAAGAAGGGGCCAAATTAGAGCTGACAGAGTTTCTTCTTTCCCACCTATGACTATCCAGTATATGACTCCCGTTGCCATTCACGAGGGGATACTTTAGTCAGTAGCGGATCTAGGCTTGACTCTGCCCTTAGGGTTTACTTACGTGAGTTTGATTCTTTGTTTTTTTTTTTTTGAATTTGCTATGAATTTCTCTGATGGTCTTTAACAAATGTCTCTGTGTTGTAGGTCCCCATTGAGGATGTTGAACATATGGCTGCTCTCTTTTAGGCCTACAAGTTCTTTACCATAGATGTATGTCAGAGGTGGTCTGAAAGCCAGTCATAGAGAAGTGAGGAGATCAGAGCCTTGAGAGCCAGAGTTGCTGAGTTGGAGGCTGCTGCGGAGGAAAGTGAGTTAGAGTCTTTTGAGTCGTTTACATCCAGGGGTAGGAACATTCGCCCCGGGCGTTGATTTGTCTTAGCACTGTTAACCATCCATGAACATTTACACTTTATTTTTCATGCTTTTGGGTATTTTGTTTTGGTCTGGTGTTTTGAATATTTCACATTTCTGATGTTTGTTGTGGTTTCACAAATAGTTCCACTTTCTTATTAGACATACTATGCTTGTGGTGCATGTTTGTGCACTTGGATGTTTGTTTTCTGTTTATATGATGGATGTTTATTCGTCTATAATGTTTCATGTGATGGTTATGCAACTTATTTACGTGTATGCATGTATGAATGTACGTAAAATGCAAGAATTCCAGATGAAAACTGGGATCATTAGTAATGAAGAATTAGCTGGTTCTTTGCGAATTAGCAAAGATTTATTTGAATCTCTGACCTATCTACACGCTGGTTTTTGGCACTTCTTATTTCTGTTGACACATATGTTGCCACTAATCCATTTCTGCCTACTTTTGCTACTTCAAGACCTGCTCTGATGTTGCTCTTTGCTCCACTAAGTCTCTTATCTCAGCCTTTCCTTTGCATGCAAAACCAAAATAAATACGTTACATGTATTTGTTGGGAAAATGCACCAAGTCCTTCATCATTCATTGCTCTCCTTTCCCTTCTTCTTGCTCTTTGTTTCTCTTATTTTTATTATGTTTCTTGCTCATCTCTATATTCAAACATGGCTTCTTCATCTACTTCTGCTCCTTTGATTGGTTTTGTAAGGGAGATACCTGGGGATAGTCATGAACTATGGGCTTATCTTGACCTCTATGGCTTGTCTTCGCTCATTTCTTTGAAGGATATGGTGATTGAAGATGGTTTCCTTCATAGTGCTGCCAGGTTTTGGAGCCACCAAGACCATGCCTTCCATTTTAAAGAAGTAGAGATATGTCCTTTGCCTAAGGAGTTTGTTGTGATCTAGGGTAAGCGTTATCTTCCTGCTTCTTCCCCCGTTGCTTTACCAAGTTTAGAGCTCGGCTTTCCAAACTTCATGGTGCCTTTGTTTAACCTTTCTCTTCAATATTTACACATGTATTCCCATGCTAAGAAAATGATGTTGCCAAGACTATTCAAAGTGTGTAAGCATCAAGTCAAGGGTTATCCTTCCTAGTGAAGGATTTTAGCTTTCTACTTGTATGCTATATTCTTCCTAGTTGATTCTGACAATTTAGGGGACATTTAGATTGGCCATATTATAGAATAGGTGGAGGCAGGTGTTACTATCATCTTGGTTGAGACAATATTAGGCTAGATTGTGTTTCACATGGAGGAAGATTCAGAGGAAGTCCTATGCTTTGGATGTATATGGTGGTTTTTGGTTTTGTAGTTCTTTTTCTTTTTTTATTTATTTTGTTTTTTTTTTTTGGTGTTTAATGGTTTCATGTGCTTTGACAGATTTTGTTGATGGAAAGATTTGGTTTGATAGGACCTCCAAAGGATTTAAGTACCTATTGTTGGCCTAAGGGCTTTCAATCTAACTTATTTTGAGCTTAACAACATTTATTAAGTGTTTAATCAAGTTCCCAAGTATGTAGGATGAGTTTCACTAAATAGAATCAAAAATTGTCAAAGTGCCCTATAAATCACGCCCGTGACTAGGTTCATCGCCCTCGCGATGACAATATTGCCCCCCTGATCTGCCTTCATCACACTCAGGATCAACTAGTCCAGAATGGCTAAAGTCTCTATAACTTTGGTCACACCCGCAACGAAGCCAACGCCCCCGCGATTCAAGAAGTAGTAGGTTCACTTAGGAAGATCAGCTTCAAGCTAGTGGATCATGCCAGCAACCACAGGGATCGCCCCTGTGACCCTCGTAAGGAATTGGATTCAAGAGTGCATCATCCCCATGATTTCTATATATTATCATGATCGCGATCCAAGTTCTACAAAGCCTCTTCAAAGCCTTTCCAATGGCAGGTTCATCACTCCCGTGACCAAGATGATCGCCCCCACAACTTTCACAAGAAAATAGTTGTTGAACTACTTTTTGAATATCACGGTCGTGACAAGCATGGTAGCCCTCGCGACCTGATGTCCTACAGAGTATTAAATGCAGCTTTTACTATCCATTAGAGACAACTTTTAAGGTGTTTTTAACTACTAGTTTTGGCTATAAATACCCATCATAAATGTGCCTTAACTAAGCACATACATTCTTTGACAGCCAAACTCTTGCAATTAATTTTTTTTAACTTTCTTTATAATAAATTTTTGGTGAATTTATTGTGTGTGGGTAGTTAGAACTAATTATCATTAGTTGCTTGGGTTGAGTGGTCTTTCTACCTTGTACTAGTGTCAATTCTTATGAGAATTCGGAAACACTAGGGTTGGGTTTGGTGTAAGCCTTAAAAACACTAGGGTTTATGAGTGAGCCTTGGTTAAAACTCATTATAAGGTTTTTTTATTAGCCTTGGTAAACATTAAGTTGTGAGTTAACTTTGATAAAACTCTCATTTGTATTCTTGGTGGATAGTGGAACCCCAAAGTGTGTCTTTGGGAGAGTAGATGTAGGATTTATTAGGTCCGAACCAGTATAAACTATTTGTCTCCATTCTTGTAAAGTTTTTAAATTTCTAATTTTGTACCAATTCA
Organism: Bocquillonia castaneifolia; assembly: GCA_948193215.1. NCBI lineage: Eukaryota > Viridiplantae > Streptophyta > Magnoliopsida > Malpighiales > Euphorbiaceae > Bocquillonia > Bocquillonia castaneifolia. The sequence goes on along the minus strand of CANYLF011769186.1, from coordinate 10,508 downwards.
CCCCCACCCCTCTTGGTATTTCAGTTGGTGTTAGAGGCTTGTTGCTCATATTCAACCTTAAGTGAGAGTTCAAGATCATCTAACATGGCTTGTGAAGGCTTTACAAGCTTGAGACCATTCTTCGATGGAAGTGAATATCCTTATTGGAAAGTATCCATCAGACTTTGTTGCTTTCTCTACAGCTTTTGCATGTAGTTACATGTACTCTCCTCTTTCACCTTCTCTATAACCCCCATCGTAGCTAACATCTCCAATCCAATTCTTTCCACACCTTCCAATGGTGGCAAAATGGGTTGAGAGTCCCTAAATAGCCTTAGTCTTTCTGCCAGTAGTGTAATGTACCCTCCAATTACTAATCTACCCGCCCTAGAACCCATCTTCTATAGGGTGTTAATCATAAGCATTCCATAGTTCACCCTAGTCTTGGTGAGCATACAGTGGATTAGGAATAAATCCTTTCTGTTAACTACCCTGTAATTGTCACCTCTCCCATTAATCTTTAGTGACATCAGTATGTGCATATACCAAAGGCCGTAAGTTTTCAGGCCTGTAGAATTGGTAAGCCTAGGAATGTAGTTTTCCTTCCCTTACAAACAAACAGTCTTCCAAAACTCAGGGGCATTGAAACCAAGAGGCACAGAATTAACACCAGTGTTTCTAAATGCAAAAATCCTATTAATTTCTTCAATGCTCATTTCATATTCTTGATTAAAGAGTTTGAACTAGAGTTTGGACTTATTATTCTAAGCTACAGACAAAACTCCAGTACTAAGTCCTTGTATGTATGGGGTCTCATCATTGTAAAAACCTCCCAACCTGTACTCTTAAGTTGAGTTTCTACTTCCTCCAAAAACCATAATTCTTCTAAAACCTTGAAATTAGTGAATACTTAGGGCACTAACCTTCTGGAGTGGTGAGCCATGTAGCCCTTATGTTGTGTAAGGTCAGATTAGATGATCGTTGGCTTCTCTGTTGGGTATTCAGTCTCATCGGCATCATCCTCTCCATGTTTTTTCTTCATTGTCGGCTTGTGCTTAGTTTATTGTCGGATTCTCTTCTCGGTGTCCATTGAAGCTAGGGTTTGGAGAAGTGACACTTGGCTGTGCTTTTTAGAGGTTAGGGTTTCTGAGTTTAAGAGGGTAAGTGGGAAAGAATAAGTGATTTTGAAATTAAGGCTTGGGCTTGGGCTTTGGGCTTTTAGGAGTTTTTTTCTGATGACCTGTGGTGGCACGATCATGCTTTTCAAGCACAGTTGTGTTCCACTTAATTTAACCCATCCTAGATAACGTTTCGGCATGGATATGCTTTTTCAAACATATCTATGCAAAATGAAATGCATGTTTCTGAATTAGCACTGCACAACTATTTAATGACTTGTAAAGTCGTGCAAGCACTAATTCTAGCAAAAATAAGCACATTTATAACCATTTGCTTCACCGAATTGGGGAGTCGTTCAAATAACAACATCAACATGCATAAAAAGATACTACCCTAATTCGTTCCAGGAGAATTAAATCTCTGAACATGATGAAAACAACACAACAACAAAAATAAGCACATACAGAGCCAAAAACTAAGTACGACGCGCTCCGCAAGTGCATGAGTCGTAAGTAATAGTATAGATACAGATATTGTCTCAGAGATTGGCTGCATCACTTTTGACTATTAGTTTTAGCGATTAATGATTATTTAGGAAACCGAAAGAGAGTTTTAATAACAAGCCAACTAGTGCAAGCAACCAAATAACAAAAACAATAATAACTATGAGAATTAACAAACATAAAAAGAGTAACCCTTAAAGATAGGTCCACTCAAGTGGAAAACTATGGCATGCAAGGAACAGTGGGTGCACGGATGTGCACAAAGGCGCAAGATCGTACAACCCTACAGAAACACAAAATCAATAGATGCATCAAGAGTAGTGCGGGGAAAGCTAGTCAATATCTCCTTCCGGTCTCAAAAGGCCCTAGATTACCAATGAATAAACCTAACTTTCGTTAGCTCATACTGATTAATAATCTACATTAAGCAATTAACACCATATTGCCCTTCCCAAACCTAGCAACCATTTCTACACTATACTTACTAGGTTGAATAATCCTACATGTAGTTCTAAGGCTCGAGGGCTCATCAAAGCTCTATCCAAACCTAACCGATATGCAAAAATGGTTTGATCAAGTCCATAATCACATAATAATCACACAAATAGGGTTTCCTATTTGTGTTACAGAATCTACTCACTAACCACCATCATAAAATAAAGCATAAATAAAAGTGAAGAAATAGAAAGATATTACCCATAGAACTTATAGATGAATAAAAACTATAAATTATATTAAAAGGAACCAAGAATCTTCAAGTCCTTACAACTAGAACGAACTAAAACTAAGAAATACAATATCAGAACCCTAAATATACTTGAATGCTCAAAGAAAGGTAGTGTTTTCTCTATGACAACTATAAAGAAAATAAGAAAATAACCTAAAGTTGTAAACTGATCTCTCTCCTCAAATGTGCCCTAAGGGTGGCTCTTATAGCCCCTTTTTAAAAACTGCCAGCACAAATAAGCATGGTTGTGCTAAAGGCGACACAGTTGTGCTCCACTTAAGCATAGGATTCCCAAATCACGCATTGGCATGACTATGCCAGAGGTATCACAATGTGCATATTTAGGGAGAGCTATATATGTATGGGGTCTTGAGCTTGTTAAGCTCGAGCGGTCCAATTCTTCCCTTTCTAATAGCTCCAAGCTCGGCATTAGCTCCATAATCCTCCCTGGATTCTTCCAAGTTCCCTTAGTTGCCTTAAACCTACAAAATTCACATAAAAAGGGCATAAATCACTAAGTTAAGAGCAAGATATAGGATAAATTGATTTATGCAAATCAATGGAATAAATGGGGATTCCATAGAAAAATAGGTGAAATATAACTAAGGTTCTTTAGGCCCTAAATAATATGTGTGTTTCACACTTATCACGACTCCACATTTTATAACTTTTCTCAGATGCGTATTCCTTAACTTTGAATAGCAACAATGATGTGGTCGCCATTCAACCCCTGATCACAGACCATCGCATCCATAGTGATAGTTTCGTTTCTTTTGCAAACATCAAGTTTGATCTTTAGGCGATGATTTCAAACTTGTCGGTGATGGTGCTTCCTTGATAGGTTAAGATCGTATCAAAGCTAGAGCTAGGGAATGGAAAGTTTAACTCGAAAAATAAGGGTCTGCTTAAAACAAAGGATGGAACTTCCAGCCATCCCTCAATCCTAATAGGGATGCCACCCAAAGATGGGAACATTAGATTGTCATGCCACCAATCCAAGAATAATGCCTCTGGATGAATCCTACTAAATTGGATGAAATACAAACTGGTAGAGAAACAAGGATTGGTTAAACCTGAACTCGTAAAGAATCCACCCAATACTCGCTCACCCAAATATGACCCTAATGTGTATTGCCAGTTTCAGCAAATTCCTCACTCTAATGACTACTTGAAGCTTAAACAGAAGATTCAAGATCTCATTGATGAAGGCAATATTATAGATCCTGAGGCTGGGCAGCCTATCACTTAAAAACTATGATGGCCAAAGTTCAAGTTGTTAGCTCAACATTTTAAAACTCTTGTTATGCTTTTTTTTTTTATCTTTCTTACAATGCTGTTTTATTCCAAGTCAATAATAGAGTATTGGCTTTATTTTTTCCAATTAGTATCTTTCTTGATGCCATGAATGAATTGCATCAGTCATCCTTTAGCTTATTTAACATTAATTCATATCATGATGGTTCATTTATCATTATTATAAAGTCAGGAAATACTAGCTACATTCATCATTACTATAGATAAGAGAGAGATTAAAAAAAAAAGAAAATGGAGAGAGGGAAAGAAAAAAATAAATAAAGAGGTATTCAAGCTTGAGTCAACCATCAACAATGACATCAAGGATAGAGATGATAATTCATCACAAAGTATGGGATCATTGAAGGCAAAGGACGACAAGCTTTGAAGGAGATTACAGCCCTCAACAAAAGGGTAACCATTTAAGGAAAACTCAAAAAAAAATGTCTTAGGGGTTATTCCTTTTAATGTTTCACAAATAAGTCATAGATAGCATTTAACAAGTTAAATCATTTCTCAAGAAAGTGCTATAATAGTTCCTTTAAAAAATCCCAAGCTAGCAATATAGTAGAAGTAGTTAGATAAGAAGGGTCACCCAGAATTCGAAGGCAAGCAAAGATTCTCTAAAGTTGTTTTCAAAAGCTCGGAGAAGTTAATATGTTGAAGCAAGATGCCAATGGCCTTCTATTAATAGAAGATTTCTCCAGCATATCTTTAAAACTTATCAAGAAAAGATGTTTAATTAGAACTTAAGGTATGGAATTCAAAGTGTGATGTCAACTAATCAGGATCCAACAACTCAATGCATAGGGCATCATACAATATAGTTCAATGCTTTGCACTCTTTTGTGTCTATGGGGAAAAGATTTAAAGAAAAAAAGAGTGTCGAATGAAGAATCTAAAAATATTCATTCAAATTTTAAGATCTGTTTTAGAAGCTGAAAGTGAGACGACTCTGCCAAGGTACTCATGAAAACAAGACCAAGGTGATATTAGCCAAGCTTGATTACCTCATAAAAGAATTCAAAAGTGAGCTGTCAATCATAAAACCCGAAAGGAATTGTTAAGGACATAAGATATATCAAGTGTAGCATGTAAAGTACACTTCTATATCCTTGTAAAACGAGCTAAAATTGATTTTCAATTCCTGTCAAGTTTGCTTATTGCATCATTAATTTCATTGCATTCAAACCATAAAGGAAAATGCTAAGAAAACAAGGTAAAGCATATATGAGACTTGTAACAAAAAGCCACCTTAACCACACGATCTTCGAAGATGTATCCACTACATCAACCATCACAAGAGGCATAAAAATAGCCTGTTTAATTTAGAATTGACAAGCAGCTTAAGAAGATTGAGTTTCCATCATGAACATAGTCATCATCCTCAATGATAATTTTCTTCATTATTGGACGAAGATGTTGTTTCTCTTAGTGGCCTCACCACTACCATCAAACCTTAATTCCTCTCAATCTATTAAACGAGTCTATCTTGCTCAATATTCCCTAAGAAACTGGTCTCTAAGATATAGTAGGATGAACTTTGATAATGCTCTAGCAGTGTATCACACCAATCCATATTTTTCATAAATGGTAAGAAGGTGAATAGAAGGCTACAGATTGAAGATTGGGTAACGGTTAGGAAGATTCAGGTTATCAACTTGCAATTGACATAGCGGGTGCCTCATCAAGGTCGATTGGGGGCATAATCAAGAACGTTTTCTAGTAACCGAATATGTAAAAAGAGAACAATAAAAAAAGATAAAAAAGCTAGATTAATTGTAAAATCCTTTTAGCGTCAATTCATGCAAAAGTTAAGGCTAAATAAAAATAAAATAAATGAGGTATGGTTACGGAAAAAGCAGGGAACTTTCTTGGAAGTATGCACTGTAAAGAATTTAGCCAATCAGAACTTCAACCAGAATGATCAAGATTGGATATGCATCTCTCTTAATGAGTGTAACGCCTCTCCATTTAAACCCATTTATACATATACTTAGTACATGCATAATAAAAATATTTACTTTATCATATAATAATCTTTATATATAAATATTAATATAAAATTAAATCTATTACTACTCTTTGATAAATAAAATTTAGCAATAATATTATAATAACAAAAACACTTTTCCATAAGATCGCTGGAGTCTATCCACATAGAACTCTACCAAATCTAGCCTTCTCTTTCTATTTGATTTTCCTACAACACTGGATTATTGAGGAAAATAAAGAGCTTGATGCTCAGTGACAAAATAAGTGTGTGTGTGTGCGCCTATATATATATATATATATATATATAAATATATATAATCAACTTAATATTTGAAGTCAGTCTAGCCCTATAGAGCTCTACCAAATCTAGCATTCTCTTTCTATTTGATTTTCCTACAACACTGAATTATTAAGGAAAATAAAGAGCTTGATGCTCAGTGAGAAAGTAAGTATAGCCCCATAGAGCTCTACCAAATCTAGTCTTCTCTTTCTATTCGATTTTCTTGCAACACTGGATTATTGAGGAAAATATAGAGCTTGATGCTCAGTGAGAAAGTAAGTGTGTGTGTGTGTGTGTGTGTATATATATATATATATATATATATATTTGAAGTCGTTTTCTTAGACTTCTTCTATTACTGACATAATATGTCAGTTTATATTAATTTATCAGAATATAAAAAACACACTCAACATCACAAACAAATTTACAATACATTTATTTAATTCACAAATAATCTCAAATTTAGCTAATTCCAAAATTCCACAAGACAAACTGTTGCCCTAAGGACCTCAAGGCTCTTATCATGATTTTGATGATACAAAACATTATGTAATACTAATATGTTTGCTAAGTGTTTTTGTAGGTGATGGTTGCAATGCAAGCATATGAAAAATGATATTGATAAGAAAGTGATGGAAAGTATATGAAGCTTGCTAGAGATGTTAAAGCTCTTAAGATGTTGAAACTCTTAAGCGTGACGGTGATATATATAAAAATTGTGCATAACAATTAGAAGATCACTTATCTTTAGATATGGTCATACCTTAACAAAGATAATGGGCTTTGATGAATGCTTATGTGCTTGGATAGGTTCAAGTGTTATCCTAAGAAAACACTTAGGTTAAGGGCTAGCTTAAGCTTAAGAGTAAACATTAGCTTAGATGGATAGGTTTAAGTATGAACCTAACGAAAAAACTTTAGAAAAGGTGAGAGCTTGGATTTTATAAGCTTAGGAAGTGTTTTGGAGAGTTTGGTAATGGCTAAGATTGATTGGAGAATCAAGCTTTGAAGAAATCTAAAGAAGCCATTTGCGGAACTGCATACTAAGCTGGTTTTTGGAGTAGCTTTTGGCACATCTATTGAGATGTTATATGGTCAAATTTTATATGGATGTAAAGCTATGGATGTCTACTTTCAAGATCAAAAATTGAAATTCAATTTGGAGCATTATTTTGGGAGTTATGCTCAAGATTGAAAGTAAAAGACTATGCAGTTAGGTCATGTTCAAAAAGATACCAAAACTTTTAGGGATGGAATTTTGACATGAAATTTTTTGGAATTTTAGCCCTTGAATTCTAGTTTCATATGGCTTTTGAATCACATCAAAAGGAATTGTAGATTGAGAGAAATGGTTGTCGGAGTGGGTAGTGCTCGGAATATCGGAGCACCAAAATGTCTTGATTTTTTAGGGCATGAAGATGGCGGAACTGAAAAACTTTTGTGAAATACAAAGTTGTAGAGAAAGGACTGAATAGTATACCATAAATATTTTATGGCATTTGGAGATCTTTCCAAGAAGTTATGGTTGTCGTAAAATCGCACCCGCGATTTTTTAGTCAGAAAGCCCCAACGGTCATCTTTTTCATAGCCATTGCTCCACGCCCATAATTTTCAACTCTGAAAAACCTTAAAACAGTCCCAAAAAGTTTATGTTTTGATAGGGAAGTGTGGGCAATGGTCATGTGACTTCATGAGCCTATAAATACCCATCAAAATGAGTATTTTAGAGTAACAACCATCTCCATAATGCTCTCATAACATCTTTTAAACATAGAAATAATTCCTTTGTAATTTTTGCATATTTTTGGTTGTGTGTGGGTAGTTAGAAGTCTAGAGCATTTGTTGCTTGGGTTGAGTGATCTTTCTACTTTGGACAAGTGTCAATCTTTGTGAGGGTTAGGAAACACTTGGGTTAGGTTTGGTGTTAGCCTTAGTAAACACTAGGTTGTGAGTTAGCCTTGTAAAAATCTTGTAAAGGTTTGGTGTTAGCCTTGTAAACATTAGGTTTTGCGTAATCCTTGGTAAACACTAGGTTTGGAGAGAGCCTTAGAATTCTCTTTGTAAAGGTTGAAGATAGCCTTAGAAATCTTCATTGTAAAGGTTGGAGATAGCCTTAGAAATCTCTACTGTAAAGGACGTGAGATAGCCTTTGAAATCTCACATTATAAAGGTTGGAGATAGCCTTGTAAATATCCTTGTAATCCTTGGTGGATAGAGGAACCCCAAATTGTGTATTTGGGAGAATGGATGTAGGATAAGTTGGGTCCGAACAACTTTAAATCTTTTGTGTTCTTCTTCTCTTCTCTAATCCATTCTTGAAGCAGTTTTTATTTTCTCTTCCACACCAATTCACCCCCCCCCCCCCCCTCTTGGGTTCTACAATTGGTATCAGAGCCTTATTGCTCATTTCTAGCTTAATTGGGAGTTAAAAATCAACCATGGGGATTGAAGATGGATTGTGTGATCTCAAGCCTTCTTTTGATGGTGATGCCTTTTCATTTTGGAAGATTAAAATGCAATGTTATCTTGATAGTGATGTAATAGATGCTTGGGATTGTATATAGGAAGAATGGAAGCCACCCACTAAAAGGAACAATGGAAAACCAGTGAAGATTCCAAAAGAAAATTGGAAGAAAATGATTTACATATGTTTTCCTCAAATCTTAAAGCAATGCATGTTTTAAGAAGCTCTTTGTGTGATGATGCTTATGCTAAGATTTCTTCTTACTCAAATGCTCATGATATATGGAAATCTCTTAATTCCATTTATGGTCCCAACAATTGTGGTATGGTTGATGTATGCATAGACATTGAAGAAAATTTCTCACAATAACAAGAAGAGTATGAGGCTAAAGATGAGAACTCTTGTGAGGAAAGCTCTCAATGTTTCTCAATCAATGACAATGCTTGTTTGATTGCTCTTGTGGTGAGGAAGAGGAAGAACAATCTAGAAGAGATAGAAGCATGGGATGTTCAACTTCCTCAAGTTCAAGTAGGCAACTAAATGAAGATGACATCAATGAGGTAACATCAAACTCTTCCACTTCTAATTGTGATTATATAAATGATGATGATGTGCTTTCATTTGATGAATTGTTAAATGTATACATGGTTATTTATAATGATCTTGAGAAAGCAAACAAGGAAAAGAAAATCATTAAAAATCAAATTGATGATTTGAAAGACAAAATCAAAATTTTGTAAGATGAAATTTTTTCCTTAACTTTGTCTAAAAATGATTTATAAAAAGATAAAGATGTATTTGAGAAAAAATCTCAAAATTTTGACAACATATTCAAAGAAAAAGAATTTCTCAAAAAGGAAAATGATGAATTAAAATAATTTTTTCAAAGCTTTTAAAAGAAAAAGAAATTTGGATATTTCTCTTGCTTCTCAAAGATCATTATGCATAAGGTATGAATCAACTTGTGATCATCCAACAACATCATCATGCACCATGTTGGCTTTAGTGGCATCAATCCATCTTATTTTGAGTTTAACAACCCTTTATCATTGTCTAATAAAGTTCCTAAGTGTGTAGATTTTCAACCAAGTTAGTTTTGCATGACTTCTGCAACCGCGCCTATGATAAAGGGAGCCATGCCCGCGGCTATATATCGAGCCCGTAATGAGGAGATCACCTCCGCGACAAGCGACATAGTTCGCCCGCGAAAAGGAAATCGCGCCCAGACTTTTTGGTGAGAACTTAGAAGGCTTCTGTACACATAGATTTGTGCCCACGACATACCAAGTCGCACTAGCGATTTGAGAAACAGAGAGCCCCTTTCTGAAGGTTCAAAGTTGCGCCCGTGATGGACTAAATCGCCCTCGCAATTTTATCAGACAGAAGCCGCTCATCAAAGGAATCAAGCCGCTCCTCAAGGCAATCTAGCCGCTCTTTTCAAAGGCTTTCTCTGCCCGGTGATTTTGTGCCCGCGGTTAGAGAATCGCTCCTGTTGTTTGATCAAACATAGAGCCGCTCTCAAAGGCATCCCCTGTCCAGTGATTTCACGCCCGCAGTTAGAGGTGTTGCCCCTGCAACACTCAATGGAGTCCCTAAAAAACTAGCCGTTAGACAGATCGCGCCTGTGACTGATGGAACCGCGCCCGCGACCTAACAGTTTTCAGTGGTTTTGTTGAAAAAGCAACTAGCCATTAGAGACACACTTGGTGTTGTTTCTAACAGCTAGTTTTGGGTATTTTGGCTACAAATACTCATCATAAATGTTCTTCAAACAAGAACATTAATTCTTTGATAGCCAAACTCTTGTAAACTTTTTTCTCAATTAGTTGTAATTATTTTTTTGGTTATGGGTAGCTAGAACTCTAGAACATTTGTTGTTTGGGTTGAGTGAATTAGTTATCCATTGTACTAGTGTCAATTCTTTGTGAGTTGGGGAAACACTAGGGATGGTTGTGAGTTAACCATTTATAACACTCATTGTAAAGGTTTGGTGTTAGCCTCTTGGAAACACTAGGGTTTGTGAGTTAGCCTTGGGTAAAACTCATTGTAAAGGTTTGGTGTTAGCCTCTTAGAAACACTAGGGTTTGTGAGTTAGCCTTAGGTAAAACTCATTGTAAAGGTTGGAGATAGCCTTGTAAATCTCCT
>CANYLF011769026.1:0-13653 GCA_948193215.1 Bocquillonia castaneifolia | reverse complement strand
AGTTGATATTTTATATTGCATAAAATGTTGGTTCACATACATTACCTTGATGTGGGTTTGGATAACTTCTATTTAAGGTGTTTGATGATATGATTTGAAAATGTGGTATTGTTGAATTTGTGAATTGGTGAGAAGTTGAGAGAATTAAGATAGTAGTGATTTGGATGAGATTTTGATTGATTGAAAAATAAAAATAAAATTATTATGAATTTATTGGAATTATGAAATGATGGAAAAGTACTTATGATATGGAATTGTTTATTGGGTTGAAAATTTTGGAATTTGTTGAGTTTGAATTTAATGTGAATTAGTTATGTGATAATTATAAGATGATATGGTTGTGAAAGATATTACAGTTAAACTATCAATTATGGTGTGTTATTAGTACTATACTTAATTTTGAGGATGATAGTGTGATGGTTATGTTGCAATATGACTGTTAAGAGTATCACGCTTGTTATGTTGCATTGTAAATTTGTTTACTATGTTGAGTGTTTTTATATGTTATGATAGATTAATATAAACTGGCATATTATGTCAGTAATTGAGGAAGTCTAAGAAAAAGACTTCAAATATTAAGTTGATTATATTTATTTATATAAATATTCTTATTTTCTCTCTGAGCATCAAGCTCATTATTTTCCTCAATAATCCAGTGTTGCAGGAAAATCAAATAGGAAGAGAAGGCTAGATTTGGTAGAGCTCCATGTGGCTAGACTCCAGCGATCTTAGGGAAAAGTATTTTTGCTATTATTAATATTATTTTAAATTTTATTTAATAAAGAGTATTAATCAGTTAGATTTTATTATAATATTTTTATATGGAAGTTTATTATATGATTAAGTAAATATTTTTAATGAGAATATACTAAATACATGTTTAAATGATTTGAAAAAGTGAGGCGTTACACTCAGCCCGCGGTTAAAGTGCAATTCCGATAGGCAAAAATCATTGACAGTAATATTTTGGTGCCTGCAAACCTGGAAAAAGTTGAGAAAATTCAAGAAAAAAAGACCATCACCAATCCACATATCAAACCAAAACATGACATTCTTTCCCGAACCAACTTTGCACCACATCTTTGAAAAAAAAAATAACTCCCTAACAACTGAATCCTGCAAAGTACATTTAAAAATCCCTTTCCAAGCCCTTTGAACAATTCTGCTTATTTTCCATAAATCCCAAGGAAAAATTAAAGATGCTGGAGGTCACCAAAATAGCATTACTCCAAAGGCAATCAAGTGCCACTCTACGTTTCCACAACCATTTCAATAGCAAAGCCGCATTTTAATATCCAATGGAACAATCCCAAGTCCGCCATAATTCACCAGCTTACAAATATCACTCCATGCCACATTACATAAACCTTTAGTTTCATAATTTCCTCTCGAAAGGAAATGGATCATCAAATTCTCAAGCTTCTTTTCCCCTGAACCGGCATATTAAACAGGAACATAAAATAAACAGGCAAACTATTAAGAACTGCCTTGACTAGGACCACTCTACCCGCCTTAGAAAGGAGATTCCCCCTCCATAATGTAAATCTAGACTTGAATTTGGAGAGAACTGAACCCCAAATTGTTGTAGACAAGGCTCTGAAAGTCAGAGGGAGACCCAGATTTTATAAATATTTGTCTGAAAAGGTATTTAAAATGGTTCAAATTGATTAATAAAATATTTGAATTGATACATTTCAATATAAAAATAGATAAAAATAAATTATACATGAGTATATATACTAAAATAAAGTGAAAAGAATATAATATAGTTACAAAATGAATAATAAAATGCAATTATTTATAGTTTCGATTTTAAATAATAATTTATAATAAATATTTTATATAGGAAACTTTAGATAAGTTAAAAACATAAAAAATAGATGTTTTAAAATATTTAGTGGATAATTATTATTGTAAAAAAAATATAATGAAAGAAAAAATATATAAAAATATAACGAGTGTATTTAGCTATTTTTTGTCTCAAATTACAGATACCAACAAACTTAAATGATTAAATATCATATACGACTAGGAATGGCAATGGGTCGGAGCCATATCTGAATTCGTATCCGCTTAACTATACAACTATCTGAATCCGCTTCGAATCCGATTAGAAAAAATCAATATCCGTCCTAAATCCGAATAAATATACCTGTGGATATCCAAATCCGCATTGGATATCCAATTAATAAAAAATATTAAATTTTAATTGAAAATGTTTTTTATTTTATCTTTAAATTAAAATGTAAATGGGTATTCGGCACCCACTATCCATTTAAATAACCGGATATAGGATACCGGATGCGGATATCCTATACCCGAATCCTATAAATAGAACCAGATTCGGATAATGGATATCCAGAGGGTGAAATCCAAATCCGGTTCGAATAGTAAAATTAAAATCATTATCCGTCCTAAATCCGATAAAGAACTATCCGAATCCGCTTTATTTGGATCGGATCGGGATAGGTATCCGGAAAAACCTATCCCATTGTCATCCCTATACAAGACCGTATTAGTATATTTCATTTTAAGTTTAGACAAGTAATGATAATAAATTAACTCTTCAATTATTAAGGGTGATTGCAGTGTTATCTAGGATTATAATTTTCTTAATACATCATAATTATCTCAAAGTGCTAATTGCATTTAATTTGGGACAAATAATATTTTTATTAAATTAACTTTAGGAAAAAAAAAGTAAAAATTTAAGAGGGAATAAAAATTCTTAAACATTTTTCCGTCGAAAAAAAATTCTTAAACATTTCAATCACACGATTATTTAACATACACACACATATATTAGTTAATTATCATAATTCTAAATATTTTAGAAATTGGTTATTTTAAAATACCACATGTTTTTTATGGACTATTAGAATTATTATAATGTAAAATTATTTTTTAATAAAAGAATTCTTTAAGTTTGAAACATTTAAAGCCAATAATAAGCTTTTAAATAAATAATTTATCAAAATCATCATACATTTGTTCAAATCATCAAATTCTAACCCACAAAATCATACAACCTAGTAAATTGGAGCTCTACAAAGCTTCCCGGATAGTACAAAGTATAGCGATTGGATAAAATTAGAATGGAAAATCTGATTAAATAATAATAAATTTACATATCAAATAATTTAAAATGTTCTATTTCAAATCATAAAAAATATATCAAAATTAATAATTTTACAGCTCTATTCATAGACTCATATTTCATAGCACATCATATTAGAGGAATTATTATTTTCCAGTATTTTTTTCTTTTTTTTTTTTTAAATTGAGCAATAGCTACGAGCTGCAGCCATCTCATGTAACATATGGACTATGTCTGCTTCTCTCAATATATTTCACAATGGGCTTACACCAAAATTACAAATGGATCTTTAAACTCCATAACACTAATTATTTACAACAACCCAGTTCATATCCAAGCCCAAATTTAGCATATTATTTCACGTGCAAAGCACGTGATTCTCTTAACCGCTATATTTCACCTTTAAACGGTAACGTCCAGCTGTAAAACTTAAAAACCGGAAAAAAAAAATGGTGTCTTTGCGCTTTCCATTCTTGTTTTCTCAGCCCAAAAGCGCCATTTCCCATGGCACTTCCGGTCAGTTCTCCACCACCACAACCGCCGTGGCATGTGGGGTTGCTGCTGCCACATTTGCTGGTATGGTAGCCACCCATCAGAATTTTACTACTAGTAACCCAAAACAGACATTTATCCAAAAAGCGTTGGATTTGCTATTTGCTGATAAAAGCTTAATGCCATGGGCTTCACTGTCTTTAGATGATGCTTCTTCAACTGCTGCTTCTGTTGTGGAACCGAGAAACGGTGTGTCGTTTCCTTCCGTTGTTTGTGCAAAAAGGAGACTTTTGGGAATTGGGTTGAGGAGAAAGTGTGTGTTGGGATTGAAGAACATTGATGTCTATGCATTTGGTAATCTCTCCCTCTCTTAAGTCTGTTTAGCTCATAACGTTATGTTCTTTTCCTTTTTTTTTCTTTTAGTTTACATATAATTCACTTGGTTATTATGCACATTAATTGCTTTTATTTAAATGGGAAATCGAGTGTTGGATGAACAATTTGGTTCATTAATTGGATTCTTCTGTCCAATTGGAAATCTATTAACTTTTTGAATGGAAATTTGAGGTTTGATCATTTCCCAAAAGATGAATTAAGAACTTAAACATGCTAAAATTTCGATTATTTAGTGTTAAAATGGATGTTAAATACAACTAGGACAGTGGTTTAGTATTAAATGGATGTTATGCGCATAACTAGAGGACTGTTTAGTATCTGTAAGAATGATTTTCTTCTTAATTGTGTTCAAATTGGTTTTAGAGTTGTGATTTTCTTTTAAGAATTGGTGCCAACTAATGGCAGTTGATCAATGCTCAATTTGAGCATCACTTTATAGAATTGAATATTTGATAATCGTGTCTAAATGGTTTTGTGTAGACTAGATCCAATTAGGGGAATTTATGAGAAGGAAACAGTGAACATTTGTTGAGCAAAATTTGTTTTTCTATACTAATTAATTGGAGGTGCAATTTACCTCTCAATTTTCATGGAAATGCCCCTTGGCCGTTATTATTCTGTACTTTGTGTGCATACTGTAAAATTGTGGTTCTTTCTGCCAGTGTTATAGAATCTATATTCTATTCACTCTATCTATAATCTACCACTCTATGCTTGCATTCTAATACATGAAGATAATTATGAATGTAAGCTACTTATATATAAGTAAAGGTAACTAATATGCTGTATGAAACTGTAATCCGAGTGAGGAAAATCTAGTCAGATCTCGATTTTGATTTTGACAAAATTGTTTATCCACAGGTGTTTATGCTGATCATGGTCAGGTGAAAGAAGTTCTGGGTGAGAAATATGGTAAACTATCCATTTCTGAACTTAAGGAAAACAAAGAGTTTAGAGATGATCTCATGGAAGGTGACATTTGCATGACCGTCAGACTTCAAATAGTGTACAGTAAGCTAAGCATTCGCTCAGTACGAAGTGCTTTTGAAGAATCTGTAGGAAGCAGACTGCAAAAGTTTGGGGGCCCAGATAACAAAGAATTGCTTCAGAGGTACACTGTTTTTCCGATTTTCTAATTAGTAATACTCTTATCACAGACCTTATAGATAATTGGATATAAGAAGTCAATGAGACATAACTGTTCCAAAGCTCAAAATTTTAAATTAAGTCAGCCTTTTGGGATTACAACCTATATTTGATGTTTGCTTTATCGTAGACTTTCAAATTATGTAATTTCTTAATGACTTAACTGGAGCAATATGTTCATTCTAATTTCTCCTCACTGCTGAAGTGTGACGCAGGATTTCAGCACTGTATGTCTTGGTATGTTTTGACTCAGCATTATGTTTCATATTCTACTACATTCCTTTTTTTTTTTTTACCTATGTATTCCTATAGATTTAGGCAGCTTCATTCAATAGACTTACAGATTTTTATGGATTTGCAATTCCTTAAAGAACTGGTTGATGATTATGATTTTGCTTGATTAGTTATTGATGCTATATATGTTTCTGTGCATTTATATGATTCTAATTGTTCATTTATGTGTAGATTCACTTCTCAGTTTAAGGATGAATATAAAATACCACGAGGTTCCGTGATAGAGCTCTCAAGAGAGAGAGACCACGTGCTTCGAACAGCAAGTAAGACCCTATGTTTATTTTTGAATGTATTTGAATTTCAGCCGTGCCTTTGTTTAGAATTGAAATTGATGCACAACTCTTTGACCTGGCAATTTTCAATGAGGATTTCAGAGTATCTATAATCAATATTCTTTTGGGGATTTCTGAAAAAAGCAAACTAGTGTTAGAACTTGGAACATAAAAATGAGTAGACTCTTGAAGTGATCAAATGATCACATGGAGTTAGATGATGAGCTGGCCTATGGTAAAACCATTGGGAATTTTGTGCTGAATTATCTTGGTGAGGAACATTTGTGTCAACTACAAAGTAGCAATAATGCAACTTTACCTATGTTATTATTATTATTACACAACTGAAAATAACACAGTTGGGTGTGTTTGTTCAATAAGTTCCAAGTGCATTTCTGCCTGAATGGATTGAAGATTTTGTTCTATAATGCATCATTGCATTGAAATGAAGATGGTCTAAAATTCCATCATTCCATTTAATTTCTGCAGTTGATGGGAAGGAGGTGGGAAGCATCCAGAGCAAACTCCTGTGTCGATCAATTTTAGATTTATATATTGGTGAGGATCCATTTGACAGACGAGCAAAAGAAGACATTGAGAACAAATTGGCATCTCTCATCCAAAAGTGAACAAGCAGTCACATGTAGAATTTATATATAGTGGATGAGACTGATCTGTATTTGGTTGAACTATAATTCCATCCTTTTAAAAACTATAGATCTCATCTCAGGGACCTGAAATAAACATGTTGAAGGCTTTTGCCGAGGATACACTTTTGTTCATGAGCCTATGAGGTCCGGTTTACATAGGTCTCTGATTTTGGTGGTTTGCTTGATTTTGGTGGTTTACATATATATATATTGATGAAGCACAAATTTTTGGATTATGATATAGCTCAATATGTCTGCTTTTGTTCTCTTAATGAGCCATACAGGCAATTGAATGAAGGGGCAAACTCCACACGCCTTGCAAAATTTTAAAGAATATTAACATAGTATCATCTTCATCTGGAAGAAGTCCAAAATGCATTAATCTTGTGGATTCAATATTTCTATCTCAAATGGACCAACATCATCAGGATCTAACGTAGCACTAACAAATTCAAGTGTCTGTTTAAAATTTGCACAGATATTGTGCTCTATGATTATATTGTGTTATTCATAATTTCCAATGAAATCATGCTTTGTGATTACAATGAGCCACCAGTAAGTTCACCCGTAGCATTATTGAACATCAAACTGCAGACAGGGTTGAAGATTTTGGCTCGGCCTACCTGAAGACCGAGTTGTTATTCACTAACCCAATTCCTTCCTTTTTAAGGTTGTATCCTCTAGATTTTTCCTTTCTTTTTAAAGTTGTATACTCTAGATTTTTCTTTTTAAGTATAGTAAAGTGATAGAGACGTTTGTAATCGATTAAAAGTTCAAGTTTTGAATCCTGTGTTATTTAAGTATAGTAAAATGATAGAGACGTTTGTAATTGATTAAAAGTTCAAGTTTTGAATCCTGTGTTAAGAATGGTTTGAATTTCATCCCATTGCAATAGATTTACGATCCTCTATAGCTTTTCAGTTTAATGAATAAAAGTTATTATTATCGCTTGAAAGAAAAGAAAAAAAAACATCAAACGGTTTAAGGTCTCAGCCTATTGATTTCGCTGCCCTACCAGTGTTCGATTTCGGTTCCTAATCTCTGCGGCGTTCCATTGCTTATAGTTTTGACTTTTGCGCTTGAACTGTTATAGATGCCAAATAGATTCGATGGATATGAATTTTATAGATCCCAAAAAACCAACAGAAGCAGAATATATTTTGGGCCCTTTCAGCATCTTGTCAATTCAAAAGTTACTGCTCTAGATTTCCCATCTGACCATCCAAAGCAACATTTTCATCTCACTTCCATTGGATGGACATGGACATAGTAAATCCACATCATATCTTATGGCTAGTTTCAATCAATGGACTTTTTCCTGTACACCGCAATCACTGAACAGAAAGAGTCTTTGGTTAAACATCTTCTCTCTCCATTTCCATTCAATAGAATTGCATCTAAAACAGTTTCTACCATATAAATAATTATCGATATGGATTGAATTAGAGGTGCTTTCTAAGCTACAAATTATCGTATAGTATATAATATATATGTACACGTCGAGTTACATCAGACCATTTTAATCAAAATTAGACCCCACCAACAACAACCAATAGCCTTGACTTTCCAAATCACCCGAAATTCCAACAACTTTGGCAGGAGTCACCTTCAGAGAGCATAGTATAACAATGCCAAAACTTGTAGTAGGGTTAATAATCTCCCCCCTCCAAGACCTGTCTGCTTTCAACATCTCTTGCCAACCCATAGCTGCAAATGCCGGGAACTTGGCAGTTACAAATCCAAGTACTAGTTACAATTATACTGCACCTTATTTTACAAATGAAGGCATTACTCCACTACCTGGCAACAAAACAACCTCGAATTTGCACCTTGCCCACCAGGAGTTGAACTGCATTAAGCGTAATGTTAGCTTCAAAATCTTCCAAAGCCTTCAGAGAGATGATCCACACTTTAATTACACGGCTTCTGTCATGCCTTGAATATACATGGGGTAAGGAAATGTAATTACCCTACGACATTATACCAGAAGCATCAATCACTAAGCTCTACACGTCAGTACTTTAGCTCAGACAGGTGACTGGGGCATCTGCTTAATATTGAAGGCACATCCCTACCACAAACTGGAGTTGATTTCTGCCCATTTCCTGTTGAAGAGTTCTCACTTGGTTGTGGTTGCAATGCAGTAACAACAGATGAATAAGTTGCCTTTGCATTTGTTGTTCTCATGTTGCTACTGCTAGGAGGAGACCCAGCAACTAACAGAGATGAAGGCGTTTTTTGCCCTTGTGCTAAATTGGACTTGGAATTTCCCCCAAAAGAAATCTGGCCTTGTGGAGCTCTTCCTTGATGCAGGGTAACGTTCTTAAGGATCGAGGTATTGGATGAGGTATTGGATGCTGAGATCGACTTAAGAGGAGCTTGAGTTGTTGGCATCTTAAGTGAGCTTGTCCACTGGGAACTTTGAGGTGAGCTGTTGCTTTGGCTTTGTGTAAAAATGGAGGCGTTATTTGAAAATTTTGAACCAGAAGAAAATGAAGGCAGGTTGTGAGCTGTAGGTGTCTTACTTTGAGATGCCCCATTAGGATGTTGTTGCTGTTGCTGTTGTTGATGTTGATGCAAAATATGCTGCTTCTGGAGCTGAATTAGTTGGTGTTGCTGGGAGTTTGAATCATTAACTGCAACAGCAGCACTTGTGTTTGAAGTGATAGAACAAGGCCAGTTTCCAGTGAAAGGAGATGACGCAAAGTTGAGGGTTCTAACTGAATTATCAAAAACAAGTGTTTGCCCAGTATTTGGTGCCTTTCCCAGGACAACCTTTTTCCTATCATCAGAATTGCTTGCACTGCCTCCAGTCTTCCCTTCAGATATATGGTGATTCTTCTTTTGTGTGGACTGAGGTACAGACACGACATGGTATCCTTGATGAGTCATGGCTGGAACGCTTTGAAAGACTGCAGGATTTTGTGCCATGGATGAGAAGTTCAGGTTTGAAGGAGTGCTGCCTCCATTGAAAGATGCAAATGACAAAGCAAATGCTTGGGAAGGGATAGTTTCTACTCCACTCTTCAAGCTCTTCTCCTTCGATTGCTGTTTCTCACTAGGATTGTCACTACTACTAACAGATGCTGATGGCATTAAAACAAAATTTGGTTGAAGAGGCAGTATGAATTTCTGGCCATGAACACTCTTTTTGGATTGAAAGGCACGAGTTTCAGCAATTGTCTGGGTACTTTCTCCACTCAACTCAGTCTCAAGCTTCCTGGATACCATATGCTGCTTCTGTTGCTGCTGTGACTGCAGACTTGTCGATGTCAAAAAATTATTGCCACTAGCTTGTGTCCCTTGAGTCTGCCAGGTTTGCGGTTGTTTGTGGGATGATGATGAGCTGCTTGGTGAGTTTGCATTCTGGTAAACGGTTTGGATCAGAGGCTGAGTGTGAGACTGTTGCTGCTGAAACTGGGTAGAATGTAGCATCTGTGGTGAGTACAAAGACCCGTTATAGAAAGGTAATACTTGAGCAGTATTTCCACCTTTTAGCGCCTGTGGATTTCCTAGGGGCGTGGACATAGGAAATGAGTAGCCCTTATTTGGAAGTATTGTCAAGTATGGAGCTTCATTGGCAGCCATATTTGAATAATTGAAGCTCAAAGCTGCAGCTGGCAATATTGAAGGGTTTGTTGCAACTCCAGCTATTGCCTTAGTAGACAGTGATGCAATGTGATTTGAGGCGGTAGACTTAGTAGGCCAATCCTT
Organism: Bocquillonia castaneifolia; assembly: GCA_948193215.1. Lineage (NCBI taxonomy): Eukaryota > Viridiplantae > Streptophyta > Magnoliopsida > Malpighiales > Euphorbiaceae > Bocquillonia > Bocquillonia castaneifolia. The sequence continues at coordinate 3,592 of CANYLF011769026.1, read as the reverse complement.
TTGATTTCCAGTTGGTGCTGTCGGAGCTTGATGCTGGGTGAGAGGAAAGACGAAAGCAGGACCATGCTATAGTTTAAAAAAAAAGACGATCAATGATTTTACTTTAGCATGCACCTCTAGAACAAAATATCAAATTGAACACAACGACATGATCAATGGAGACGAGTAAAAAATTAACTATAATAAATAGGATAAAGCCATACCAGCAAATTACCAGCTTGCGCTGGCTGTGGGCATTGATGGGGCACAACCTGCTTTTTCTGTACCATGTCTATGAAGTTGGCCCCCTCAGAGCTTCTATCTTCCTTGGTAAAAACTGGAATATTTGCTACAATCTGCCCTTTGTCCTGGGTAGTTTTTGTATTCAAAATTGGAAAACTCCTTGAAGGCATGGAATGGGAATTGTTGGATATATTCCCGCACAGAGCAGCAGTGCCTGCTGCGGGTGGTGGCAAGAAATGGTTCATCTTTGTCAGTTGCTGGTGCAAGTGAATGTTGCTAGCAATATAATGATGGGTCTTACATCTCTTTGGGTGAGGTTGAGAGAGAAGAAAAGGAGGCTGCACCTTTTTTGAGAATTGTACAGAGAATTTAGTAATAATTCAAAAAAAGAGTCAAGCATATGCCACGGCTCATAATGAACAAATACAGGATACCTGTTGTGCTGTGGATGATGCTGCACTATTATCCATTGGTATCACTGTCTGAAAGGGAGGCATGTATCTGCCAATAAACACGAGTTAGTTTGACACTCATTTCATTAATTTATAGATAGAAACATGTAAATGAGTAAGGAATATCTCGCACCCCACAGGAGGAAGGCCACTTGGCCAGCCTGGAACAGCAATTGGTATAGGCACCGAGCTAGATTTAGCTGATTACACAAAGGGCAAAAGCAAGGAAAACTAGGATCATTATCTGATTCAGGATTCAAGTTGAAATACAATTCTAATCATTACATTGAACACAAAACTGAAAGGTAGAATACCAGTTGTCTCCAATTTAGAAATAGTAGCTTTAGATTGATGTTTCTGCTGTAATTTAGTCATATCATTGTTACTGTCATGATTTGACTTTTCCAAATGAAGCCTTAATTCTGGCTTTCCTTCATGTGCCTTCATTTTCTTAACTTCAATCCCAACTACTGGTTCCTTCTTCACCAATCTCTCAACCTGTTCTTCATCCCTGACCATATTTTCCATCTTCTGCAGTTTAAACCAAAAATCGAGTTAAAACAAATTATAAGATGAAGTCTAGTATTTGAACCATAAGATATATATGACCAAACGTACAAATTTTTTTGTTGAAAAATCAAGTGTGTACTCACCTTTTCCACAAGCTGGATTGTAGGCTTACAAACTGAAGACGAATCAACACAGCCGTATGGTTCTGGAGATGCCATAGGAGGAGGAGCCTGTTGAAAAAGGCAATAGTTTTGTTGAGAAAATTGAACAGATAAAAGAGGGAAAAAAATCAACGGAAATCTAATTGGAATAAAAAAAATACTGATGGAAATCTAATTGGAATGTGACAAAGATAGATCCTTACCATCAGATCAATCTCAAACTTCTTTTCCTCACCCTTGCCCTTTATCTCAGGTACATTTGAAGTCCTGAGAAAGAAATTCAAGAAGATTGTTAAAAAAGAGAGAGAGAGAGATTGAAGATCAGATGTATGACCAAAATAAGAAAACAGAGATTTTTAGAATGTTTTTGAGACGTACACTTTTATAAGTTTGGAATCTTGAAATTCAAGAATCAAATTAGTGCAGGAAGCTGAATCCTCCTTTACTGACAAAGAATTTTCCTTGGTAGTCACAACAGATTCTTCTTCTGGGACCGATTCTGATTTCGATTGCTCAACTGCCTCCTTAACCTCCTGCAACTCCGGTGACCCCTTAGAAGCAGTCAAATCAGGTGAAACCTTGGGCACAGAAGTTTTATCCAATTTACAGGTAAGTTCCATATCCATCTGAGTAGGCTTCTGGTGGGTTTCGTGTTTAACTGAAGAGTCTTGGATTGGAGTAGTAGGAGTACTAGTTGTATCATCCTCCAGTTTTTCCTGAGTCTTTGAATCTATGAACATATTATTTATTTATCAAAAACTCATAAAATAAATTCAGGAAAAAGAAGATAAAAAAAGATGAGAAGAGTATTCGATGTAAAAAAATTAAAAAAAAAATGAAAAAGAAAAATATACCAACACGCACAAGGCCACAATTTTGGGCCAAATTAGATGTGCGACCATTTGTGAGGTTTGATTCAGTGGCGTCTTTTGATGATGATTGCTTCATTAAGCCAAACAAAACCTCAGCAATCTCAATTTCTATATCCTCTTGAACAGATGATGATGTTTCTTTATTAGGAAGCCGAGTCTTTGGTCGACTAACTTTCTGCATAAAACCATAAAAAAAAAAAAGTGAATCAAAATGAAAACTTAAAATTACACCAAAAAAAAATGAAGCAGTAGAGCAGGATCTAACCGTCTTCTTCTTCCTAACTGATAATGAATCAAATTCAAATCCTCCTCCAGGACAAAACCAAGTCTTCCTCTGCAATCTTTTCGTAGAAGCTGAAAAATAAAAAAAATAAAAAAAAAAAAAAATATATATATATATATATATTACATATTTAACACAACTAAACATAAATAATATAATTAAAACAAGTAAAGAAGTGAGATTAATTAATTGTGTGAACCTGAGCGAGCCTTTCTAGGAACAGAAGCAGGCACTAGTTGCCTCGGCAGGTCTTCTTCAGTTTCGTCCACCTCATATTCATCATGCTCCTCCTCAGGTCTTTCTTCTTCGTCTCCTTGTTGTTCATGTTGTCGTATGGTACTTCGTCGTTTCCTCCGGTTATTCAATAATATGGATAAATCTCTTTCTCTTTTACCAACTGAATCTCGAGCAACCGTAGGAGTAGGCGTTTGTCGGCGTTTTGACAATCCACTAGTACTGCTGCTAGTTTCCATGTTTAATAATCTTTTACCTTCTCTGTTTCTCTCCATTTTTGTTTACAAATAAAACTTCCTCTCATCCAACTCCACCAGCACTTACCGCCGATTTTTACGCTTCTTCTTCTTCTTCTTCTTCTTCTTCACCACCGACCCAATACCACCAGATTATACTCTCTCTCTCTCCACCTGGTTGCGTTTTCTGTCTCTCTTCTTCTGTATCTTTTTCTCCTTTTTTTTACATATATCTGTCCATTCAGCAATACTGGACGGCTCAGATTCACCGTTCAGGCTTTTTCTGCCTTTCGATGAATACCTAATCCGACGGCTCTGCTCCTCCATTGCCAACTTGGCAGATATGTCCTTCTCCTATAGAATAATTAGACTATAGCAGTGTCCACGTGTAACCTTTTTTTTTCTTTTATAATTGTGTAGTATGGGGCCATCTACAGTACCCAAAGGGTACATGTACCTTTTACAAATCTACCGTCAAATATTTTATGAAATTTAAACCATTGATTCACTTTGACCTGTTACCTATAACACAGGTAAGATTAATTAAAAATCTTTAAATCCTGAAAATAATAATTATCTTTTAAAATAAAAATAACTACTTGATTAAAATAAATTGTTTTGA
>CANYLF011768857.1:0-10252 GCA_948193215.1 Bocquillonia castaneifolia | reverse complement strand
TGAAAATATTATAATGCCAATATCATCATCAATAAATATTATATCGTCACAATAAAATTTCCCTCCAAAATGTTTCCACAAACTTTTACCTCCAAATATAATTATGACAAAAAAGTTATATTGTCACAAAAATATATGTATGGGTGACAAAATATTAAAGAAACTCTGACAAAAATGATAATTGTTACTATAAATCTATATATTATGACAAAACCGTAGTCGTAGCAAAAAAATTTGTCATAAATTATATGATTTCTTGTGTGAGAATACCCGGATTTCCAATATACCATATTTCCAATATACCAACCAAATCATACTTATCTATATCAAACACCATAATCTTCCAAAATTTATGTCAATATCAGCTTATTCATTACCGATAATAACATTCCCACGTTATCACTATATTAAAATTTTCTTCATTTATTCAATTCAAAATATTTATCTAATACCAACACACTCAACCACAAATATAATCATACAAGAATTATCATTATCTATTTTTTAAAATCTATCTATTTAATTATTTTCCTCTTAATTACCATTTATCTATAAAAATACCATCATACACACATAACACCTTCACAATCAGTGACGGAGCCAGAAATTTTTTTCAAGGGGGGCAACATTCAAATAAATTATACCAACAATTATATAATAGAATTTACATAAACAAGTAGCTTATATATGTAAAAAAAATAAAAATCCAGGGGGGTGACATCAAAATACACTGAAATTTACCTAGGATTTTTTCTTTTTTTGCAAAGTTAGGGGGAGCCATGGCCCCCTCCGGTCCCCCTAACTCCGTCATTGTTCACAATCCATTCACCAAAACAAACATAATCGTTCTTATAAATTTCATATCAATACCATCCATTCATGAAAAATATATATCCACTCTCATTCCTCAAATTTATGTTCCATTTATATCATTTATTTCTTATTAACTATCATATAATTATAACCATTAATTCTATTTACGAAAGAAATCATAATTTACCCATATATACATAAAACACGTATGTTCCACAATTATAAATGTATATGTATATATAATCATACACAACTTATCATTATTTATATCACTTCTCATTTATTCACTTAATACTCATTTATTAGTATCTATTCACAATAATTACATTATATAAAATGAAATTATAATTAATCAATATAAACTTAATCATACATACATACAAAATCATTGTAATTTATTCTCTATAATATCTTATTCATTTCCGATATTACTTATCCTAACAATTATATCAATTATGTACATAAAATAACACCCCTTAATAATACAATTATAATTACTAATAAATTATTATAAATTCATTTCTAACCTAATACTATCTAGTTATCATCCTACCAATTCATTTAAAGGCTAAACATATTATTTCTATTATTTTTCTCACATTTCGGAGACTTCCATACATCGCTTTTTAACTTTGGAAATTTTTAATTAAAAAACCATAAAGAATTAGACCAGCCTAAAGTTATAGAAAATACTCATCATAATTTATACTATTTTATAAACATACTTAGAAATATTTATGGGTGGGGGCGGTGGCATGTGGGGCTCACGCGTAGCATTAGAGGTGACGGTTCAACCCCAAACTTTCCAGAAAGGAGTGGCTCAACTCCAAGAGTTCACGCATACCTTCCACGCGCCACTTGCATCCCCACAACTCACGAATCAAAAGAAAAATCGTTTATGGCCACCGCTCTGCGATCGACGACCTCCAGCCACCATTTCCATCCCGGGTTAGCTTGTTCAACTTCTAATCATGCCCAGGAGTTTGTTTCCACCTTGGGACAATGCCAACTATCACCAGAAAAGAAAACCCAAAGCTCACAAGTTCACCCTCTCCGTTTAAAGGTCCGTTCATCGTCCACACATCACCAAACTTCAAATTTCTGGTATCAATAGCTAGAGGACCTTGAGCTCGTCATTTTGACACCAAGAACTCTAAAAATGGTCGTCGGAGTGAAGAAAACTGAGAGGTTGAAGGAGGAGGGTACTGTAGCTAGCTATAGAGAAGTCTAGGGACTGGTTTGGGAGTTTTCTGCCCAACTTTTTCTGCAATTCTGCCCTTGGCAGAATTCCTTATATAAATATAGCTATTTTAATACTAATTTATTATTATTTATAGTATATTTAATTATATTTCTTAATTATAAGCTAAAACCTTATTGATAATTATTAACTAAGTTAATTGGAATTTATTTTAGTTAATTTAACACCAATTTAATTTAATTAGGATTAAATTCATGTACCTCCATAATTAACTCACTAATCTATAAATAACAATTAGTTCGGAAAAAAAATAAGGGTACTACATATATAAAAATTAGTATAAAATTTCCCAACATAATTAATTACTTATTTTAGAAAGGTTCAAAGTTAAAATAGTAGCAATAATAGATAATGATAGGAATTAATAGAAGATATTAGAAGGCCAAGAAAACCAAATTATGAAACAAGGGGATTTAACTTATGCGCTTAGTTCAAAATTTTAAACTAATTACTAAATTTTTGTTTTAATAAGAAAATAAACACTCACTAAACAATTAACATAAATTGAAAATTATCAGTCAATAAAATTCAGATAAATTATTCCACGCATCATCATATTAATGGAAAGTTCATAGTCCCATGTGGTTCACTTTGTAATTTCTCCTAACTTGATAATTTGAGCATGAATTTGCTTCCCAAGTCCAATAGTGGACAAATTGGCACAAGCATCAAGAATTATTGCATAGGTGAAGTTGTCCGGCCTAACACCCATTGCCAACATCTGTGAAAAAAAAGCTATGAGCATTCTCACTTTGTTTTACGAAGTGCGAATCCGGAAAGAATTGCATTTCATGAGACCACACTTCGTCATTCTATTCTGCTGTGGATTTTCTTTGCCTCTTCTATCAGTCCACTCTTGCAGTGCATACCAATAAGATAGACTCTCCTACAAAGGAATCCAGCCCAATTCCAGATTTTATAATTATGTTATGGATCTCCATCCCATTATCCAAGGCCTTCTAACTAGAACAAGCTTTTAAGAAACTGCCATAAGTGAACTCATTAGGTTCCATCCTAAAGCGAAGGACTATGTAAAAAGGCAAGTGTCTCCTCCTCATTGCCATTCTGCTCCTGAGCTGAAATGATTGTGTTCCAAGACACAACATCTATGTTTTCCATCTTATCGAACATACAAACAGCTTCAGTTAAAGCTCCACATTTACCATACATGTCAAGAATGGCATTTACAACGTATATACTTGATGTGAGAGTGCTCTTCACTGCTAAAGAATGTAGTTGACGGCCTTCCAAGTTCCTTTTAATGGATCCACAAGCACTAAATGCCCCAGATAGGCTAATTTCGTCAAAACCGAGGCCAGACATCAACGAAAGCTGAAATATCCTCAAGGCTTCCTAGCCTTGCAGATTTAGAGCACACCCAACAATAATGGCATTATAACATTGCAGACTATGCTTTGGTACAAGTTAAAAATCTTTTTAGCGTCTGCCATACTTCCACAATTTGCATACATATCTAAAAGTTGCAGTCCCTACAATGAGTACTTCTGATCCAAAATCGCACTTTAAAGCATGACCATGTAACTGAGTGCGGAGCTTCAATGTAGACAATTCAGCACATGCCCTGAAAACACTTGCGTAGATAGATTGGCTGACCTCAATCCCACCCTTTTGCATCTTATTGAAAAACTTTAAACCATTAATTTGATGATCATTTTGAACACAACCAGCAATCATGGCACTCCAAGAAACCCAATTCTTTGCAGGAATTTCACCAAAGATCCTAAATGAATCATCTAATCTCCTGCATTTTGCATACATATCAAACAGAGCACTCCCTATAACCACATCATTAACAAATCCCCTTCGCATGACAAGTCCATGAACCTGAATCCCTAAACAACCATCTTCTAGAGCAGCACAAGCTTTCAAAACAACAGCGAAAGTAGTCTGGGCAAAACATCAACTGACTTTCCACATTCACCATTTTGTAAAAACCCTGATATCATCGAATTCCAAGACACCACATCTCTTTTAGGCTTGTCATTGAACAACCCACTTGCAAGATTCATTTTTCCACAACCAGCATACCCAAATATCATTGTGTTAGAGGAAATGACATCTCTTTGAGGAATTGTATCGAACACTTTGTACGCTTAGTTCAAATAGGAACATTTTACAACAATTGGATCAAACAATTGGATACATAAATATTAGCGATAAAACCAGGCACAACCATGTGAGCATAGGCTTGTTTTCCAAGATTTAAGGAGGTGTAATGGGAGCATTCATAGAAAATATGGAAAATAGATATGATCTTTGTGGGTGATAATTTTATTTGGTTTTGAGCAAGTGTTGATGCTGTAAAGAAGGTAAAGATTTGTTGAGCTTTGTTGTAAAGAATTCTTGATGTTATTAAGGAAAGGGATAGGGAAGTATGCTTTGCAATTAACCATGGCGTTCATGCTTAAGCAGAGTTCAAAACTCAGCTTTGTTCCCTCTTCGTTATTTGCCTTGTATTAATCTTTTTTTTTTTTAATATCTAAAAGTAAAACATTTTCATATTAATTCATTATATTAATAAAGTGAATTATTTTAACCCAAAGTTTTATCGTATGATATACTTACCTGCTATATTTTCAATATTATACTACTGCATTCGTATATTTTGAACTTATTACACTAAAAGCTTAATTTATATACGTTTTAACTATTAATCAACAATTCAAATGGTTAATTAAAAAAAATTAAAGTTTAATTTACTCTATAAAATTTATATATTTTTAAATTCAACTTAAATATTTTTAAAAATGTTAGTCAATTTTTTTGCTTATTTATTTATATTAGTATAATAATATGTAATAATATATTTTAAATAAGTTTGTATTATTTCACTTATTTTAAATATGTTTTTATCGTATTTTACTTGATAAGGTAATACCTGAATTAATAATTTTGTATACATCTATATTATGTTATAAAATATGTAAAAATATTTTTGACAACGATCCATAAGTGTATGGATTATTGTAGCAATAAACTCGGAGTACGAGGTCGATTCCACAAGAACAATTGTATAAAAACTAATTTTCGATTAAATTCACAATAGGCAATAAAAGTAAAACGAATAACCTTGATTAATTTTGAAATTATTTTGAATATCTAAATTAACAAGAAATTAAAAAGAAAGTAAATTGTTAATAAAAGGAAATTAATTCAATAAACAAACTCAATAAAACAAACACTAGTTCAGGATTTCATTATTAATCAAAATTCATTTAAGCAAGACTTTTTAAAAGTATTTTAATCATCCATCAAGGTAGAAAAACATATTCAATTGAATCAACTATGCTAATCTGTCGATCCACACTGATTAAAAATAATTTAACCCTTTAAGAAAATCTTTAAATCAAGTTTAGGTTAATTATCGTGTCTACATTAGCATCTAAATAAGCTCAAATTCCAAATCCAGTTTATATTAACCCGTCGATTCGATTATAAATCCTAAGAAACATAAATCTATATGATCAATCAAGAAATATATCATTAAGCTCTTGGAAATCAAATTAAATGAATAAAACAAGAAAAACTATATTGAAATAGTTATTCAAAGGCCTCATAGCCTATTATAGCCCAAACTTTGACCAATTTTTGAAATATAGCCCCAACTTTAAATCATGTCAATTAGTACATTGTACTTTGTATTCAGTGTTAAATATAGCCAGACGTCTGTTCCATCTGACATGGCATGCTTAAGTGTCATTCTCTCTCCTATTTGGCAAGACACGTCAGATTGATTTGAAACCAAATATATGCCAAACTTTCATATTATTTTCAAATATATTCCAAACTTCACATTTAGTTTCAAATCTTGCCAATTTTAGCTGATGTGTCTTGCCAACTAGCAGAGGGAATAAAAGGTAAGGATGACATGTCAGATAAAACACACGTTTGGTTATATTTGACACTAAATGCAAAGTACAAGGCACTAATTGACACGATTTAAAGTTGGGGCTATATTTGAAAAATCGGTCAAAGTTCGAGCTACAATAGGCTATTAGGCCTTATTCAAAACATTGATAATCAAATTACTCCCTACTAGATTACATCTATTCGTTTAGTAGGGGGTGTAGTTCTTAAACATAATAAAAACTAACAAAAAAAATAAAAATAAACATAAATATAATTAAAAGATAAATATAATCAAGGAAATGAAAACTTAGTTTTGAAAAAATGAAAATCAATCTTCAATCTCTCCAATTCCTTGCAAACCAATCTTGAATCCTTGAACAATGGAGTTTTTCTAAGGTTTTTAATGTTTTATAGGTGAAATAAAACAAGCAAAAGATGCGGCTAGGGGTTATGAGGGCTCTATATATAGCATCACTTCAAAAATACGCTAAAAAACCAAAAACAGCTCAAAACCACTAAATTTCAACTAAAAATCGCATTTCCATGTCACCAGATCGGACCGGGCTGGTCCAACCCGGAGTTTGTCTTCTGCCATATGCTTCAAACCAGGCTGGATTTTAGCCACTGGTCCTGCTGCTAGTCTAGCTTGGACATTTGGTTCTTCCCCAACATGATCCGGCAAATGACTTAATTTGAAAGGGGCATATCTCGATCGTCTAAACTTCAAATTGAAAATTTCTTGATCCTAAAATAGAGTAAAAGATGTCTAATTCAATTTCTATGTTTTAACCATCTTCTAATTCCATCATTTGATTGCCCACAAAGCCCTTGATATTTCAGTGCTACATTTGAGACAGGTTTCGGAGCACTTCCCAAAGTTTAGCTTACATCCCATTCGTTCTAGCACCAATTGAGCCGATTCTTTTTGAAAATGAAATTAAACTCAATACACTTCTGATTTGGAGCTTTTCAAATCAAAATTCTTGACACATGAAATGTTCCAAACTACCAAAGTTGGCTGATTCCCAAAACAACAAACTAGCTCTTTTAAGCTTTAAATCTCAAGTGTTGCCTTTAGCTTCTAAACCTTCAAAGCTTCATACCTATAATGATTTCACACCAAAACAAGTATAAATCACCTTTGAAAACATAGGAACCATGAAGAAATTAGATTGACACTTGTATGACGCAAAGATAAGGAAATTGTACTATTTATGCTCTAAATTAACTCGAATTCCCTTAATCTTGTAAGTTAATAATAAATAACAAATTAAATGCTAAAACCACTCAAATGTACAATGAATTAAATTAAAAATCACTAAATGATATAGAATACAACCTGATTATCAATTTTATTTAAAATAAATACAAAATAATGTAAACTCATTATTGTATTGATTTTGTTAAATTAATAAAAAAATTGACTAATATTAAAAAATGTATCTTTGATTAGTTTAAAAATCTATAAATTTTATAGTGCACGTTAATGTAATTAAATTAATCCTTTGGATTTTTTTACCAATAGCTAATGAATACATGAATGCGGTTTTTAGTATAATGAGTTTAAAACATAAAGATGCAATGGTATAATATCGAAAATATAGAAGTAATGTATAATACATCAAAACTCTGGAGAGTTAGGGTAGTTGACCCAACTAAAAAAATTTTAAATTTATTTCTAAAAAAAAGTTCTTAAATTGTATTGATTTATTTATAGTAAATATTTCTTTTTCAGCAAATTCAAACCTAGAGTTCCCCATCAATAACAAATATTTCAATTACCGAGTGACTAAATTGATAAATAATTTAAATTCGAATTCGAATGTATTAAAGTTGTTTCCAGGTTGATTAAACTCGGTGGCGATACCACATTATAAAGAGTGGGGTCAAATGATCCCACTCAAAAAAAATTGTTTATTATAGTGTTAAAATTTTTTTAATATTGCCGATTTTTATATATTTACGAATTTGACTCCACTAAAATTTATAAAAAAATAAATAAATAGGTCAATTTTATAAATCTTTAAATTTTATACTATATTCATTTGATTAAATTTAGTTATTTTTCACATAATTTAAAAAGAATATTTTTTATTTTTCTTTCGTTTTTACGTTTACAATTATTGTTTTAAAAATATTATTACAATAAATATTAGTAACACTTAAAAAATATCTAGATGATAACAAATGAATAAAATAAAATAGAAATATTTTTTTGGTAAATTATGTATTTTATTAAAAGTCACAGGAGGTGGCAAAGACTCTAGTGCTTAAGAAACTTTTGAACAAAAGGTTACGGAACCGAACCGAACTTAGAAAAAAGTACAATCCAGAGATTTATACACATCAGTACTTGAATAAACAAAATCAGTTTGATATGCCTTCAAAATATTCACACTCCTAAGAATACATGAAAAAATAATGGCATCCAAGTCCAAAGTTTTTCTTGAAAAATTCCCTGCGTTTCTAGATTTTTAAGGCTCCCAGATCAAAAAATGTCCAATTAATGACCATAATTTCCTGTTCTTCTTTAAAGAAATTAAATATGGCCATTGTTCCAAAAACTGGTGAAATTTCTCTAGCATGATCCAAGCAATTCCCATTTTACCAAGAAAAGAAAACCACAAATTAGAAGCACGAGTACAATGTAAAAGGATATAGTAATGTATCCTCTTGCAATCCACAAACAACAAATACACTATTTTCCCATGAGATTATGTTTCGGATAGCCAGAAAAGTACCTGAAGCCACTGGATCTCTAATTGCTTACCATAGGAAAATTTTGATTTTTGGAGGAACCAAAATTTTCCAAATCAATAATTTTTAAAAGGCTGACTAAAGAATAGATTGATTAAAATTTAATTGAATGAAAGTATAATTTTTGTGTCCCGAAAAATGAATACTTTTGAACAAATATGGAAGTTAGGAAAATTAATTTAATTTAATTGAATTAATTTATAATTAAAATGTTATAATAATTATCCTTATACAATGAGTTGTTTTTTTTAAAATTATTATTGAAATTAAAGTCCACAATTACAATTGATAAAGAAGTACGTATATGATATTTAAACTTTTAATAAAATAAATTACTTTATACAATTTTTTTTTTACTAGGTATTACCTATAGTGGTGTTCCATGTCTTTTAGATCCAGACTAATCTACTACGAGGGAGTTGGTGCTCAGCTGTGGTCGATTTGAGCCTCTTACCCTCTCCCAATGAAGGAGATGATCGAACTCGAGACTCCCTGAAATTAGAAGGACTTTTGCTATCTATACCAATATTCGTTGATACTTTATACAATTTTAGATATAAGAAAGTTTTTTTAAGGAAGAAAGTTTTTTTAAGGGGTTGAGAAATAAAAAGGTTAAAAAAAATCATATCTTTAAAAGTTAAAATAGAAAGAGTATTATTTGACCCATTGGATAAAGACTGTGGCATAGCCACTAGGGGTGTGCAAAAACCGAACTGAACAGGGAAATTGAACTGAATCGAACTGGTTTGTAAAAATTGGTTCGGTTTATTTGGTTAATGGTTTGGTTCGGTTTTTATTTTCAGAAATTTTGATTTTCAGTTTTCGGTTCCGTTTTTATGTTTGAAAAACCAAACCAATTGAAAAACCAAAATTATTTAATCTAATTTATATATATATATATATATATATATATATATATATATATATTTCATACATTTTTATATGTTTTTTTTTGTTTTTATAAATATATTTAATGATTTTTTAATACATGAGCATATAAAATTTAATCAATATTTATTTTTTAAAAAATTAGAAAAATAAAATAAAAACCGACCGAACCGAATCAAAATAACCGAATTAATTTTGGTTTGGTTTGGTTCGGCTAGTTCGGTTCAATTTAATTCCAATCTTGGACCTCCGAAAAACCGATCAATTTTAGTCCGGTTCAAATTGAACCGAACCGACCGGTGCACCACCCTAATAGCCACTAATTAAACTTATGTGAACCATGAGTATATATATTATTAAATTTAGGTAAGTTAACGATTTAGTAATAGATATATAATTCAACTGTTGAATTTAGTTTGATTCTTTCCAAGTTATAAATTATTATATTTTCCATTTGGAGGGAACTTAGTAAAAAAAGAAGTCGTTTTTTTGGAACAGTGGTAAAAGAAAATCTTTATATAATGTATATATAATAAATAAATTAATTTATGTTTAATTAAAGTTGAGTCAACTTATGATCATGTCTAATATATATATATATATATATATATATATATATATATATATATATATATATATATATATATATATATATATATATAT
>CANYLF011768461.1:0-12909 GCA_948193215.1 Bocquillonia castaneifolia | reverse complement strand
AATGTTGTTTTGAGTATATTCGAGTCTGTTTTTACGGGGGAAAAGTCGAAAACTCTGTTTTAGAATTTTGATTTTTGGAAGAAAATTTCGTTTTGAGCTTTTTAGCTTCACAACGATCGTTGCTAAGTTTACAACGATCGTTACTATTTTGTAACGAGCTCGTTGCTGATTTCCCACGAGCTCATGTACCCTACTGGAATTTTAGCCATTTTCGTGCATTTCACAACGAGCACTGTTCATTCCACAACGATCGTTTCACATTTGACAACGATCGTTGTGCCCTTAGTTTTAAAAAAAAATAAAAATAAAATTATTTTTAAAAGCGGTTTAATGAAGTTTTAAAATTTTAATAATTATTACTATTTTCTATTTTATTCCTAATTATATGGTGGAATTTGGGGTTGTTACATTTGGCATAGCCTTGAAATCCCTTATATCACTACTATAGTTAGTGGAGCCCCAAAGAGGTCTTTGGGAGAGTGGACATAGGATAAGTTTGGTCCGAACCACTATAAATCCTTGTTTGTTTATTCTACTCCATCTTCTTTATTCTCTAAAATTTTTAATTCTGCACCAATTCACCCCCCTCTTGGTATTTCACATTGGTAGGAGGAAGAAAGAGATTTTCTCTTTTATTAGAGACTAGGTAAGGAAGAGAATTAGCAGCTGGAAGAATAAAATTCTCTCTAAGGCCGGCAAGGAGATACTTACCAAAATGGTTTTGCAATCGTTGCCTACTTACACAATGAGTGTCTTCCTTATCCCACTAGATTTGTGCACCGAACTGGAGAGGATGTTGAACTCTTACTGGTGGGGATCGGGTTCAGAGGGTAATCGGAGTATACATTGGAAGAATTAGAATAAATTAAGTGTGAAGAAGCAACATGGGGGTATGGGCTTTCGTAAATTGCATTTACACAACATTGCCCTACTCAGAAAATAAGGCTGGAGACTTATGAGTAATCCTAACTCCTTGGCAGCCAAAGTACTGAAATCTAGGTACTATCCCAACTTAAGTTTTTTGAATGCTGTTGTAGGCTCAAATCCGAGCTTTGAATGGAAAAGCATTATGGCTGCCCAAACACTACTGCGTGAAGGTTGTTCTATCAGAGTGGGGAATAGGAAAAATACTTATGTTTGGAGAGATCCATGGCTTTCGGATGAGCTAAATGGTCGACAGATTATGGGACCAACCCCGATTGGTATGCACCAGTTGAAGGTTAACGATCTTTTTATTTACGATTCTCAGGCCTGAGATGCAGTGTTATTAAGTGACTTATTTTTGCATGAAGATGAGAGAATCCGTAATGTTACGTTATCTTTGTTTGATAGGGAAGATGTATGGAAATGTAATAAAGAGAGGAAAGGATTATATACTGTAAAATCTGCATATAATTTTTTCACTAGTCAGACTGCTGATGATGTGCAGGTCTCTCTGAATAAGTACTGGAAGCACAAATGGTCTTTGGATGTACTGCCAAAGGTTTGAAATATGATGTGGAGATTGTGCAGCAATTGTTTGCCAACTAAATCACTGCTGAAACAAAAGAAAGCTTTACAATGAGTTATGTCCTTTATGTTCCACTCAAGCTTAGGATGCTCTGCACGTGCTTTTTCATTGTGCTATAGCAAAGGAATGCCAGCGTGTTGCAGGTTTTGATGCAGTTTGGGATCCTGGTGGAGATGTCTTGACGATCTAGAGACATGCGGTTGATGGCTGTTCAAGCGATTGCTTTAATTTATTTGCAATGATTGTATGGGCAATATGGAATATTAGGAATTCTAAAGTCTGGTCTGCCACACTAATCTCATGCACTGAGGCAGTTGGTCAAGCAAAGCAGTATTTGGTGCAATGGCAATCAGCTCGTGTCACAACACAAAGTGTTTTGGTATTGACTACAGGTGATGGTACTTTGGTCTGGTCTCCTCCCAGCATTGGACGTCTGAAATGTAACATTGATGCTGCAATGTTTAACCAAGCTAGAAAATCTGGTATAAGATGTGTTCTTCGAAGTAGTTCAGGGGAGTTTATTGCGGCCAAGAACTCAGTTTTTACTGCAGTTTCTGATCCTGGCGTGGCAGAGGCGATTAGTTGCAGAGAAGCTTTGTCCTGGATAAAGTTTAATGGTCTTTCATCAGTTGACGTTGAGACGGATTCACTCACATTGGTTCTTGCCTTGCGAAACTTAAAGGAGGATCGATCTGAGTTTGGTTTGATTGTTTCATATTGTGATGTTCTGTTACACTCAATTAAGCATAGTTGTATCTTTTATGTTAGACGATCTAAAAATTCAATAGCTCATAGGATTGCTAGAGCATCGATTTTTATGACAGATCCTCAGGAATGGTGGTCTACTCCCCCCCAATTTCCTAGATGATGTTGATTTTTCCCTCAGTTAATGATATATTACTGACATTCTCAAAAAAAGTACCTATTCTATTTTTATATATTTATTAAAAATCGATAAACAAAACATATATATAATATAAAAAAGATTTCTTATCAGTTTGTTTCTTAAAAAAAACGAACCACCAAGTTGAAAACCAACATTTTAAAAGCAAAAAAGTAAATAAAATCAATCCATCAAACTAATTGAATCATTTTTCATAAACTACTAGTTCGGTTTCATAGTTGGGCATGGTTTTTCATAAACTTCTCTACTTACACTGTGTGTTTGAGTCTGTACTATCAAATTGTCGGTGCATTAGCCTCCTATGCTTTTTACGACATCTATACTTGTGTAGTTGTGTATGCCCCGTGATTAGTTCCGCCTTCTTTTTTTTTTTTTTAATTTAATTTTATTCTCTTCTATTTGTCGGTTAAGATTTAGAATAAGAATTAAAGAGGTTATTAATTAGTTTATTTTATAATGTTATATGATAAAATTACTCTTTTGGAGTATTACTTGAAACATTAAATGTTAGCTTTTTAGAATTATTAATATAGAAGGGTAAAATGAAAAAAATAACATTTAATAGTGCCTTAATATGTGAGAGAGTCAAATATTTAGGAAATAAAATATAAATCTCAAAACGTCAAAATAAAAAGGAATGGAGGGAGTAATATAGTAAAACCTTCATAAATTAATATCATTGGGACAAAAAAATTATTATTTTATAGAGATTATTAATTTATCGAATAATAGTTTGTTGTGTTTGTCTAAATTGGGACAAAAAAATTATTATTTAACCGAAGTTATTAATTTATCAAGTATTAATTAATTGAGGTTTTACACTATATGAAATATGAATCTCTCCACCCCAGTGTTTGATCCTAATTCCAAGTGTTGAAATTCCTCTGCTTTTATAACATGTTAACACCATACCAAAAGAAAAAATCTATGCTCAATCCATGTACTATACTTTTTTCACTATTAAATATTTATACTTTTATTGATAATAATCAGTTCTTACATTTATATTTTGTAAAACATTATATCTTCCACTAATAGAGTATCTTAACACACCTTATGAAGGATTTGATGCTTACAAAATCTAAGTACATGGATTTAACTTTTATCAATAAAAATATAAGAAGTTAATGGAGAAAATAAAATGAATAGAAAATAAATATTAATAGCTTGAACAAACACTCTTAAGCATTTAGTATATTGAATTGCTTTGTTTATTATTTTTAAACCTTACCTGGAAAATTATATAACACCTTGACATTTAGGTCACTTAAAAAAAAATGCACATATAGACCACATAAGTACTTATACCACAAAACTATGCTTATGGAGACTTAATTTACCCTTTAAAGAAGCCAAGATTATTTATTATTGTTGTGGTCGTCATCCATATGAAAATTGTACTGGTACTCTAAATCAACCTAAATTTAAAATGTTTATAATGATTAGTATGGATTTTTTTTATTTTATGCAGGTGGGTAGATAATTATTTATAGAGGTAATTACATTTTACTTTATATGTTTCACTCTAATACATTGAATACTTTGTTATGTTTGAAATATATATTATTTTCTCATGTATTTTATTACTTCTTCATACAATTTTAATCATTTTTCATTAAAATAAAAATAAAAATCATAATTAACATCAAATTATTGGTATTATAATTATAAAAATTATTAAATTAATTTATAAATATATTTTTATTATAAATATAAATACTTATAAACTCTAATACTTAATACTTTCATTAGTATATTTATTTATAATAAAATATATTTAAACACTAATTATAATATCATATTTCATTGTTAACTATGAATTATTGCTTTTAATTTACTATAAAACGATCAAAATTGCATTAAAATGAGTAATCGGTGTGTAAAATAAAATATAAAAGGTAAAAAAATACATTTTTTAAATGTGAGTAAAATTTAGTGCATTATGAAAAAATATAAGCGTCATTATCCATTTATTTATATTCAGAGTAATTCTTAAATCCTACCAAAATCTTTATTTGGATAGAAGTAGAACTGTTGATAAATAGTAAGCATGTTAGGATATTATCATGTCAACAATGAATTAGATCGCTAGTTGAAACTTCTACCAGTTATCCGTAAACTTGATATATTATCTAAAATTAGATTAAGAACAAAAATAGATTATGCTGACCATATTTCTTCTGGAAAGGTGAGATTTTGGCAGTGGAAAAAAATAAAGGAGTAGGACTTTTCTTTAAAAAAAAAAATAAAAATGCGAACAACAGATATTTTTCTTTTGGCTACTAGAAGATGTAATATTAAGTTAAAACAATGAATTACATATTTTGATACGTTAATTTCATAAAATTTATAGAATTTATTTGTAATTCAAAATTATTTTATATTTATTTTAATGAAAATTTATTTAAAATTTTAATTTTTAAATTTCATAGATTTAATTATAATTACATTATTTTTTTAAATTTAATGAAATTTACAAATAAATAATAAATAATAATGTATAAAATTTTTATTATGATAAAATATTCTTGAATTTTATATTTTTTATTTATCATGTCAATTATAAGAAATCATTCGGAAATTTTCGTCAATAAACTTTATTTTCTTATGAAAAATCAATTAAACAAAGCAGTCCAATCAAGGATCAATTACAAATAGCAAGCAATTAGCTAGGAACCAATTTTAAGTCTAAAAAGTGATTTCCTAAAAAAAAAAAAAGACTATAAATAAGGTGATATTTCATTTCATACAAAGGGAAGGACAAGCTTTGACCACATGTTCAGATAGTGACCCCATTACAACTTGCAAATAAATCCTACATACATGTCTCAGCAGCCATATCACACCACACTCCCAAAAATAACTTGTAGCAAATCATGCAACCCAAAATGGTCAAAGATATTTTTATTGCATCCTCAACTGCAAGCCAAATTATTTTTTTTTCAACAGCAGATTAGATTAGTAGTGGTTGAGCAAGAAGTGTGGGGTAATAACAATCCGAATTCCAAATAGAGAGTACGTTTGAGAAGAATATATTTAAGGCATTGCGGTGAAAAAATTAAAAATCTCAGTTTTGAAATTTGTAGTTAGGGAAAAAAAATAAATGAATAATTTTTAACAAACAAATTTTTAAAAAGATTAAAAAACTTTCAGAAAAAAAATAATGAAAAAGTTTTTTTTTTATGAGAAACAACAATACTAAATAGACCCATATTAGATATTGTGAATTTATGCTTAGGACTAATAGTTTAGTATAGCTTGAACTTTGATCAATTTTTTAAATATTGCCCTAACTTGAAATTATGCCAATCAATACCTTATACTTTGTTATCAGTGTCAAATATAGTCAGGCGTGTATTTCATCTGACAGCACATATTTAAGTGACATTCTGTCTCCTATTTGGCAAGACACGTCGGATGGATTTGAATTAAACCAAAAATATATCCCAAACTTTCATATTATTTTTAAATATATCACAAACTTCTCGTTTAGTTTCAAATCTAACCAATTTTATCTGACTTGTCTTGCAAACTAGTAAAGAGAATATAATGTAAAGATGACATATCAAATGAAACACACGTCTGGCTATATTTGATATTAAACATGAAATATGAATACTAATTGATACGATTTAAAGTTGGAGTTATATTTGAAAAATTAATCAAATTTCGTACTAAGTTATTAGGCCTTATGCTTATTAGTCTAAGTTTGAAAGAAAATGTTCCTTAAATATATTTTTATGATCTTTGAATATAAGATAGAGTGGTATAAAATATTTGAAAATAGGTTAATAAAATAATCCATATGTTGTAAATATAATTACTAATTACAAACTATTATAGTAATTATAGAAAACAACCAATAGGGGCAGAAAACACGTTCGAAAAAGATAAGAATTATGGATGGTAGATTATGGGTACCGTAGAGTAGTTTTTTTTTCTTTTTTTTTTTTTAATTTGCTTTAGAGCTTCTCATAATAGCAATGTGCATGCTACTTGGCTCTCGGTGCTACCTTTCTTCCAGAATTGTGTAAGAGAGAAGTTATGAATATTTATGGCAATCGACCAGTAACAAAATAAATTTACCTTTTTGTGCTCATAAAAAAAAAATTACCTTTTTGTTTTGTTGCATGGATGTGGGTGACATAACAAAGGCGCCAATGGTGGCTTTATTTATTTATTTATTTTTTTGATAATATGGCTTTATTCATTTTAAGTTTTTTTATTGGAATTTTAAGTTTTTAGTTAATTATTAGTTGGGGGTTCTAATTGCATATTTTCAATCCTTTAAGCTCTACCTGAATACATTTTATCGGGAAAAAAAAGTAAACTATTTACGATTCATTGGTAGTATAATTACATGTAATATTACCTCCGTCTCAAAAAAAATTTATTAAATTTGACCATTTTACTAAGATCAAAAAAAACAATAAATGTCTTTTTTTTTTCCATTTTTACCGTTTGATTGGAAAAGGAAAAAATTGAAATTTTCACACGTGTCATTAATAATGACATATAAGAAAAATTAAGTGATAAATATTAAAACTTAGCAACTTTTTTAGGACATAAAAAAGTGGTCAAATCAAGCAAGGTTATAGGACGGGAGAGTATAGAGATCTATATATGCAAGGTGGAGGCAGAGGTGTCCCTTCTTGCCTAAAAATCTTAGGAGTATTTATACTTGATCATTTTCATGGGTACCCGCCCGCCTTGGGCCGGACTTGGATTGGGATTTTCAAACATAAGCCCCGAGCCCGATCAAGCCCGAAAATTTCATTGGCGAGATTGGGTTTTAAGTTTTGGAAAAAATAGACGTAAGCCCGTTCAAACCCTGCCTGAGCTCGAAAATTCTTATTGTTTGGGCGGGCTTGGGTTTGAAAAAATAGGCCCAATTTGGGCCCATACCGGACTTGGGCCAACCAAAAATATGTGCAGGCCCGATTAGGTCCAACCTGAACCCGTCCAGGCCCGCCCAATGAACAAGTCTAGAAGTATTGGGTAACCTCCTTGTCTCTTCCTCCTTTCTATAGCCTTACCTCCCTTCATCCACCTTTCCTCACCCTTAAGCTTGATGAGAAGTAATTGGATAGATGATGGTAGTAGGTAAATTTTTAAATATTGGAATAAGGCATCATCTGGGTATCAGTCGCGGTATATCGATATAAGTCTGAATCAGTTTGTTTTGGATTGAATCGTAAATTGTTACAGTGAATTTAAGAAAATAATTAGTAAGTCTGATATTGTGTATCGTATTGGTCGCGATGTATTGGTATCGGTCTAAATCAGATTAAATCGTTCTGAATTTATGAAAAAATTTAATAAAATGAGGTAAATAAATAATAAGGAGAGAAAAAAATATCATTTTTAATGTATTTTATTAATAAAATATATAAATAAATATTATCTTAAAAAAATAAAAGTCACTCCACTGTAAGATTTATTAAAAGTACTAATAGTATGGAATAATTGTAAAAATTGTAATGATTCTTTAGGCGCTGTGGAACAATTGATACGATTTAGTCTGGAATAACCACTCTAGTCATCCCCGTCAAATAGTTAATAGAGTTGTCTATTTTCTTCATCTGTGGCAGTCTACAAATGCTTCTAACAAAGCAAGCTATATGAATAACATGAATGATATATCTTTGCAACCTCCTCAGCTGGGTTTTTGACAACTCCGCAAGCGCACGGCTTGCAATTAATATAGAAAAGAGTGTCGTATCCACAAGGATTTGGTGATTTTGAGTATTAGTCTTGGATAATATTAGGTACTTTAGGAAACCAATCAAATGATTCATTTTGGAAATCAACTAAAAATAAACTAATTTAACCAAATAATTAAAGCAAAGCAAAAACAAGAAAATAAGGTTGAAAATAGTTAATAATTAAAAGCAACCCTAAGGGGTTTGATCCACTTTTGGGGACAATAATGGCATGAAGAAAATAGGGGTTGCATGACTGTGCAAGATGATGCACAGTCGTGCAACTCCTGGCACTCACAAAATCAATAGATTAACAAACAGGTGGGACAGAAAAAGCTAACCTAAAGTCTCTCCCAGGCTCAGAAGACAATAGATAACAAAGAAATGCACCTAACTTCCATTAGCCCACACCCTCTAACAACCCACATTAAGCAATAAACACCCCATTTCCCTCACCCAACCTAGTAACCGCTTTAACACTCTACTTACTAGATCAAATAATCCCATGTGAAGTTCTAAGGTTGATGGGGATTCTCTTGGACATGCTTTAAACCCAACATATTACATTTTAGGGGGTAGCTAATCACATAAATGCACAACAAGCACACACATAGGAAACCCTAGCTCTACCAACATGTAAAAACCATCACACAACATTCAATATGCCATTATTACCCCAAGAGCTTCACAAACCTTGGGTTAAGAAATCTACTCATTAAACATTAAATCAAAACATAATTATAAAAGAAAGTAGGAGATAAAAGAGATATTACCGATAAAGAGACTTTGAGATAAACTCGAAGTAAGAAGAAATTGCATAAAACTAGAAATTAGAGTGCTTACAAGCTTAAGATCCAACTAAAATTAAAGTCTACAATGATTAAAACCCTCAATCTAAATTTCTCTTCCTAAAAATGGTGTTCTTCTCTCTTTGGTGACTGTACACGTCTTAGGGAATGAGAGGGTTGCCCTAAATCTCCTAAAAAAGCCTTTTATAACCTTTTAAAAAAACTGAGAACACGATGTAGCACGCTTATGCTGAAACCAACACAGTCGTGCTTTTTAAAGCTCTAAAATCTAGATTTGGTCCTCGCACAGTCATGCTGAGTTGAGTACAGCCATGTTGCTTCAGAATCCTTGTTCCAAGCTCCGATTTAGCTCCAAATTAGCTCCCGGATATTTCCAATCCTTTTATTTTTTTGCCAATTACATGCACAAATTCACACCAAATAAACACAAATCACCAAGTAAAGTACTAAAAGCATATAATATTATGATTAATAAGTAAATGAAAGAATTAGAGGGAATTTCTCAAGGAATTTAGATAAAATTCCTCTCGATTAGGAATTTTCAGGCCCTGAGAAGAAGGTCTGTTTTACACACATCAGTTTTGTGAAATGCAACTTAAATTGCTGCATTATTCCATAGGGAGAAGTTAGTCAGTGTTGCTAGTATTATTAGGGATACTGAAGGTAAAGTTGTAACTGCATGTTCTCACTATTTTAATGGAATTATGAGCTCGTTCTTGGCCAAAGCAACCAGCCTCAAAGAAGCTCTAACTTGGATCAAGGATATTGGTTTTAACAATGTCATTTTTGAATTAGATTCTCAATTGATAGTTGAAGCCTTTAAACAGATGCAAGTGGATATGTCCTATGATGCATGGATACGGGTACGGTGATATGGGTACAACACGATATGGATACATGATACGTAGATTTTTAAAAAACATAGACACGGTACGTTAAGGATACACTTCTATATTATACATAATTTTAAAATATATCTTTATTTTTCATATATTTACTAACAAAATTAATAAAAACAATGTAGTAAAATACATCATACACTGAATTAATCTAACAACAATCGGTGTTTAGTTTTAAAAAAATATTGTATTAAACCTAATCGAACATTTAGAATTTGTTACAGTAAAATTATATTATTCAATTTTTTAAATTAATTAAAGTGATTAATATAGTCTACGAAAAAAAGATACAAATGTTCAAATAATAAAAATGACAAATGATTTCAAAGAGTAGAAAAACACAAAATAATTAAAAATAATTAATTTTTAGTTTTAAAGTTTTGTTTAAGTTATTATTAGAGTCTTGTTGTTTGCAGTCTTTTAGTATATTTCTTCTTCTATCTTTAATTTAAATTTTTTTCTAATTTGAATAAATAAAATTTAAAAATTTGACTATTTACCCGACACGGATAAAATATATTCAGATAAGCGTGTCGAGCTTTTTTTAATTTTAATCTTTTTGTTGGACACATGACTTAATATGTCTGATACGTGTCAAGCAAGTGTCAGACAGATGCATGTGTCTATCCGATATTGTATACCCCTTATAAGTGAAATGTCGGTGCATCATAGGATAGGTCTTATGTAGGATGCATATTAGATGACTGAGCTTATTCAATGACCTTGATAATAGTTTTTTTTTTTATTTTGTAGTTACTACCTCAATGGTATTCCAAGTCCGTTGAATCCAGATTAATTCACTGTGAGAAAATTGACGTCTAATTATGACTCATTTGAGCTTCTTACCTTGCTCCTTGACCTTGATAATAGTTCTATTTTGTTTATAAGGAGATCGATGAATTTTGTTTTTGAACATGAGATTAGTGAATTTGGTTGCTCATACATTAACAAGAGAATTATATGCCTGATTCTCATTGTTGGAATTCTGGTATACCAAATTTCCTTGCTGATGTTATTGCAGCTGATTTGGCTTAATAGAACAAGCTCGTTTCTTAAAAACTATTTTGAAAACCAAAAGGCAACTCTCAATGGACATCTGCCTACTGTTGTGTGTTTTTTTTTTATAATTGTTGTTATTCCGATATCCGAAACCCAATTTAGAGTTCCGACTAATCCCGATCGATTAAGTTTCATTTGAAAGTACACTCTCTCCATACTGTCTTAAGGATCGAATTCTCGACCTCTAAACGTAACTATTGTTGTCTTGTTATATTTATAATAACATTAGTGGACAACGATTATAATCTAAAATGATGAACTTATATTATATGTTCACATATTAATAGCAAATACAAATAACTTGTACTGTATAAAAATGTTTAACATAAAAAAGTAAAAAAAAAATCTTAAAAATGAATCCAACTTAACAACGATATTTATATAGATATACATACATCATCATCATCATCATCATTGCTATTATTTGGAAATAAAACTATTCATTTATAATTAATATAACTGATTATTTTTATGTTAGAATATATAAATATTTATACTGGTAATTTAATTTCATTGTCAATTACCTGTTGACTTATTAATTTTTTTTATATATTACATTGTTAAATAATTTTTGCTCTAATAATTGATAGTCAGTTTAAACCGCTTAAAAAAAAGCTACAAAGACAGCAAGAATATTTAAGCCCCGAAACTTTTACAGTTTTACTTATTTCACTACTAAACTTTGTTTTTAATTTATTGAACGCTTAAACCTACATTTTTCATGGCATTTAATTACTTTTTCGTAAAAAGAAGTGATTAAGGGATCAAATTGATTTAAATCAAATGATGAGATCATTATTAAAAATCATTTTTAAGTATGACTTTTTAAATGTAAATATTTAATAATCATAATTTTTAAAATTTTGTAAAAGTTTAAAACTATTTTTTCACAATTCTTGATTTAAATCAATTTGATCTACATAACACTCTTGTTTCATAAAAAAGATTAAATATGATGAAAATAAAATACAAGTTTAAAGGTTTAATGAATTAAGGGTAAAATTTATGGGTCCAACTACCATACATTTGTTGAAAATAATGTATGATACACTTACCATCCTGACCGTTGATTAAATTTTGAAGAAATCCTAGCAATTGAAGTTTTACCTCTTAACCTAAAGAGCATGTTTTCTTTGACAACCGGTTACCTGTACGACAGGTAAGACAATTTTATGTATTAATTGTAACTTTTCAGGAATCTCAGACATTAAAAATTGAAATGGAAGACCTTGTTTGGTTGTTTAAAATTATGAATACAAGCTAAAAAACTCTTAATTATATTTATTTAAATTAAATTTGACATCTTTTTACATAAAAGAATCAATATAATAATAAATGAAAAGATTAAAAATTCTCCATCATATTTATGATTAAATAATTTTTTTTCATTAGTTTAACTAGAATCTATGTTTTTTTGTCAATTAAATGGACTGAAAAAAATATTATTATTAACATTAAATTTAAGTATAAATTATGTTTTTTTAAATATAAATATTAACATTAAATTTGAGTATAAATTATTAATCCGTGATATAATTAATATTTTCTATGGAATTAAAATATGTTTTGCTTAATTATATCCCTAGTTCATACATTATAATTGAAACAAATACAAATCAAGAAGTTGATAATTGTAAAAAAAAAATTCAAATTGGGAAGTTAGCGCCCAAACGTGTAACTCAAAGTTCTAAATTATAAAAAAAGTGTCCCCGGCTCATGGAGTTAAATTAATATTGCGTCCAATTGTAGTTATGAGCTTATCCCAAATACTGCATTTATTTTACTTAAAGATGATCATTACTTTTATCAAAGCAAAGCTGACATATTATACTTATCAAGTTTTGCAACGTATTTAAAGTCTTTTTTTCTTTTTTTTACCTTCTTCTTTTAACATATTAACATTAAATTTGAGTATAAATTATTAATTCGTGATGTAGTTTATACTCAAGTTTGTTTTAAAAAAATATTCATAACTAACAAAATAAAATTATTTTTTCATTTTTTATCAATTGATGAATTTGTTTAT
>CANYLF011768424.1:0-10141 GCA_948193215.1 Bocquillonia castaneifolia | reverse complement strand
ATCATAATATACTAAATGCTCACTCACATTTAAAAATATTTTTTTACTCAATGTATTTTATTTTTATTACACTAGTAACCTCTTTGCATATAATATTAGTCATTTTTTTATTAAAATAATTCATATAGTTAACATCAACATATGGTATTACAACCATAAATTATTGAATAAATATAGTTTTTTTATTATAAATATAAATACTTGTAAGCTTTAAAACTAAATAACTTCATTAGTATTTTTTTTATTTATAATAAGCTAAATTTAGAAACTAATTTAGATATTTGTATCATTATAATATTATATTTTATTATTAAATATGAGTTATTACTTTTAATTTCATATAAAATAATAAAATGATCAATATTATATTAAAATGGTAATTAATATAGTAAAAATAAAATATAGAGTGATAAAAATTATATTTTATAAAAAAATTATATTTTTCAAATGTGAAAGATATTTAGTGTGCATTAGGGAAAAATATAATTACCCCTTCAACTCACTCGTTATTTTCTTTTTCTCTATAGAATGACAAAAGTAGTAGCCAAGGAAATTGAGATCTCATATAATATTGATAAAAACCCTACTATTTTCCAAATCATGTCTTGTTGGAGAACTCTACTTTCATTGTCCTTTCATTAGTCATGCTTTTGTAAAGGGGTGAGTAAAAACCGAATGAACTGAAAAACCGAACTAAAACAACTAATTTAATCAAATTGAGAGGTTTTTATTTAAATCAATTTAGTTTGGATTGAAATAATGAAAAATTTTAGATTTTTATTTTAGTTTGGTTCCATAGATTAAAAAAATTAAACCAAACAGACAACCAAATTTTAATTTTTTTTGAATTTTATACATATCTTTATTAATTTTTTTTATGAATAGAAATTTTATTAAAGGCCACAATAAGTGGCAAAGAAGCCTAGGTTCTCAAGGTTTGCACATAAGTCTACAACACCAAGACGGGGCAAATCATCAAAAGAATTTAAGAAAGTTCCCAGGACATCTAACAACATCCTCCCCTATAATAGAAAGAGAAGGGTGTTGTAGACAAAGAGGGATTTCCTCAAACTCCCAATTGATTGACAACTGCGGCACTACGCCTTTATAGGCTGTAAGATATAATAGTGGGAGTCACCACCCAAACCAGCATTAGGAACATCTTACATGGTGTGTGTCTTGATTCCATTTAAGAAATGTGGAGACTCTTTGACCTCAAAGATTTTAGGATCAGACTTCCGCATTCTTTAAACTTCTGATTCACAACCCTCTTTGAATTATCAAAACCTTCATTTCCACTACTAATATGGCATAGAAAAGCGAATAACAATCATTCAACCTACATTTTACATGCATTTCTTGCCTTTTATTGGTTTCTATTATAACAAATAAGGGTTGATTTTAAATACTTTACAAAATTAGATTAAATAGGTTTTACATGCAAAAAGTGATATAAACAAGAAAAGATTCACAAAAATCCTAGGTTTCTACCTTTTTTAGCCAATTTTGATTATCAAATAATGATTACAGATCAATTTCATGCATTTTTACATGTTTCTAAGCCATAAGAAGGATTTAGGAATCAACATTTTTCAACAAAAAATAGGGCAAATGATGGTGCACTTTTTCTAATGCTAGTGTGCACTGGCGTTGCCCATTCAAATGCCATTCCAGGATTGGCGTTTGGGCTTCTAAAGCTAGTCCAGCCCAGAAATATAGAAAATGAATAGAAAATGAGAAGAACTCTAAATAAGCATAGATTCGGGTTTCCAATCCCGAAGGTTGGCCCAAGAAATCCTCTACATATTCTTGTTATTGCATGGGTTCATCATTAGAGGAAGCCCATACTTCATCCTTTGTGAGGCCAATTTCAATGCAATTGACTCTGTTTGGGGGTGGAACATCGTTGTAGGTGGGCAAGGGGTTGCTTTTGGTGCTTCGATTCTTAGAATCCGGGTCCATGACTTTCCATTCATCTATGATGTATTTGGATAGAGTGTTTATGCTTGATGCAATTGTTAGTAAAATGCCCTTGAACCTGTTGGAATTGACAAAAGGCATTCAGGTTATATTGTGGAGAGTTTGTGTTTAGAAGGTTAAATCTTTACTGGTTCATGTTTCAAGGGGCTTCTTTTTCAACGTTCAAAAGAGTTTGGACAAGGGTTTGTTGAAGTTGGAGAATTTATGGGTGGTCTTAACTACATTTACTTCCACAACTTTGGTGGATTATGGGTGTGCATGGCCAGAACTGGTCTTGGTAATCTTTTTCTTCTCAGATTCTATCTCTTCGACCTATAGCCTATCATCATAGAGTTCTAGAAAGTTCCTGGGGTTCATCATTTGAAGCTTCTCAACCCATGTGGAATGAACATTCCTAGCAATGATCCAGACTTGGTCCCTTTTAGAAGGCTTGTTTGCATCAAGGCCGCCTTGTTCCTCCATCTAATCAAAAATTCAAAAAAGAATTCCCCATCCTTTTGTTTGGTCATCTCTAAGTAAGCATTGTAGGAGAATTACTGTCTAAAGGCTTCATTGAGAGTCTTCTAGTCAGACTTGACAGTTGCGGATTAAGTATGGTACCAGTTAGAAGCTACACCTTATAAGGTCAAGCAGAAAAAACCCAGATTTTGTTACCATCGAGGGTGGTGGCTAACATGATGGTGATGTATTGATTAAGATGCATTTTAGGATCTCCGGACCCATTGAACTTGGGCACCGCAGGCATTTTGAATTTAGGAGGGAGTCCGGCAATGTCATGTAAACTAAGGCTATCAAAGTTAAAGTCCTGGTCCTCCTTGTCTTTCAAGGATTCCTAGATCACAGCTTTGATAAGGTCTTGCAAGGTCTTTAAAAGTTCATCACCGATTCCAACCATGGAGTCGGGAGAACTAAGAGCTTTTAGGAAGTGATTTGGTGTTTGAGTATGACAAAGATGCCTGTCCTGTCTTGTCCAAAGGGTTCAAAGAGAATCTATGTTGCTGCAAAATAAGAGGTTAACATGATATGTCGTGGATGCAAGGATACATGTATGCATACATGCATGCATAGGCCAAGCAAACACAAAGCAAACATTAGTTAAGCATACTTACTACCAAGTGGTAAATCTCCCAACCTTATTTATCCTGCACACGTTCATTTTTTGGCAAGTCAACATTCCTAGGAATTGGTCTAGGTCGTTGCATTAGCAGGGGATGCTAATGTAGTTATGCATATTAGCATAAAGATCTCTCAATGTCCAAACCAAACAATAAGTCATTACTATGGGCATATCCCATGTCTTTGCTCTTAACGAGTCATAAAACTCCCTATGGTCTAGGGCTTTTTTAGCGTTAGTCAGGTACAATTAGACCAACTCACAAACATCCCTTTTCACACAAGTAGTAATTAGGGCTTTGTTTGGGGCAATAACATTGGAATTGGTCATTATAACTACTTCATGGCATCATTTAGTATAACAATCATTTGATAATTTCGAAAGGAAGTTCCTGGAGTCATTACATTAGCTTCAGTTAGTTCGGCTAAAAAAGGTTCCCAAAGCAAGTGAACTATCATTACCATCTTCCCAATCAATGGTATAGCAATGATGGAAGTTCACTCCATAATGAGTGGTAGTCACTGATATCGCCCTCCCATGAAGAACCCTTGTAAGTGATGGGTGGCTCCACCAATGGTACCCGCGAGATAGGGTGTTTTAATGCAAGCATGCAATGTAAGGAAAGTAGAGTTAAAATATTAAAAAGAGGGTCATTATCACTGGAATCAATAGTCTGTTATCCATAGTGGAGTTGCCAAACTATAGACAAAGAGGGGTAACCTTAAAGTCCCAACTGATTAACAACTACGGCGCTACACCTTTATAGACAGTGGGATATAATAGTGAGAAACACCACTTAAACTGGCATTGGGAATACCTTACATGGTGTGCATCTCAATTACATTTAAGAAATGTGGAGATGCTTTGACATTAGAGATTTTGGGATTGGACTACCACATTCCTTAAACTTGTGATTCACAACCCTCTTAGGATTATTAAAACCTTCACTTCCACTACAACAGAGCATAGAAAAGTGAATAACAATCATTTAAACTCCATTTTACATGCATTTCATGCCCTTTATTGGTTTCAATTACAACAAACAAGGGTTGATTTTTAAATACTTTACCAGATCATATTAAATACATTTTACATGCAAAACGTGATATAAACAAGAAAAAATTCATAACAATCCTAGGTTTCTACCACCTTTAGCCTATTTTGATTCCCAAATAGTGATTACAGATCAATTTCATACATTTTTACATGTTTCTAAGCCATAAGAAGGATTTAGGAACACCTTGAATCGCTTAAACCCGGGGAATTCAACATTTTTTAATAAAATATAGGGCCAATGCTAGTGCACTTTTTCCAAGGCTAATGTTCACTGGCGTTGCCCATTCAAACACTATTCCAAGACTGGCGTTTAGGCTTCCAATGTCAGTCCAGCCTAAAAATACATAAAACGCATAAAAAAACAAGGAGAACTCTAGGAAAAGCATAGATTCATGTTTCTAATCCCAAAAAATGATATAAAAATGATGTATGATGCAAGAAACATACAAAAATGCAATTTATTTATAACAAACCTAATCTAGTAGCTCATTTGATTTTCCCAAACCTAGGCTAGTAGCACATGCATTTTGATTCATAGTCAACCTAATCTAGAATGTTGTATATGTTATAATATCAAAATAATAAAAGAAAGTTAGGAAAAATTACTTGAAAGCTTTAGCAAAATCTTAGATAGCCCTCAGATTACTTGAGTGGTTGGGTAGCGTTTTCCCTCTTGATGATTAGGAACAATTAAGAAATAAGATAAAACCTCTTTTACCAAAGAACTAGGCAAAAAGAGGGGATTAGAAGATGAATCTCTAAGCTAGAGAAAGCAAAGAAAGTGTCAGAGCTTTCCCAAGGATCAATTTGGTGTAAAGAATTTCTGAATGTATGTGCCTATATTTATAGGCAGAAGTAAGAGCAGATACGTGATTATCACGTAGAAATATCAATTCCAAATTTGAATGGATGTTAATCCTTGTTTTGAAATTCAAATGATGGTTAATCTGGTTTGTTAGATGGTGATTAGATGATTTCAAAATAAAAAAAAAGTTGTTTAGATTGTGATTAAATCTTTAATTTTGAATTTAAAATGGTTGTAAGTCCTTTTTAAATTTGAAATGGATGAAAATCCTTCTATATAAATTTGAAATGAAAGAGCTTTGGTCAATAGGATGTTATATGGAAGTTTCAGGTTTGAAAAGTGGTTAGGATAGGCTAAATACGTTCAAAATTTGAAATTTGACTCGTTCTAACCAATTCTAGGAGTGCAGTGGTGTATGGGGGTGTTCCAATGCCGCTCCACCATTCACAATGCCACTCCCACACTAGAGTTGGGGGTTCCCAATGCCAGTGCACCCCCAAACACTAGTGCACCATAAGGGGCCTCCTAGACTTGAGTTTTGAAATGTTTTCACAAAATTGAGGCCCCAAATGGCCAAATTTGAAAAATTATATTAGAGATAAAAATGTTTAGAATGACCCAAAATATGTTGCTACTAAATTTTAGGTCTTTCAATAACCATATAAAAAGTTATGGTGAAAATTGTCCCAATTTTGCAAGATTAGCACTTAAAACAGTGATTTTTGGCTCAAAACACACTTTTCGAAGTTCAAAATGTTTTGGAAAACATTTATTTCATCAATTAGGAGCTTTTTCCACTCAATTCATAGTACTCGGACATGAATTCTCATCATTGAGCATCTGAGCTGGTTTTGCATATCATGCGTTCAAAAATTAGATGTTAATAATTGCCCAGAGAGAACTAACCACATTGCAAAATAGATACAACAATATACAATATCTACAAGTCTATTATCCTGACCAGTAAAAATAATCTTGTTGCATCAGGGAGCAGAATCTAGAAAGAAGTCCAAAATTCTTTTTTTGATAAGAGTTTGTCACTAAAGAACACCATTGCATGAAACAATCACTAAATGAAGAAGGAACTATGAAGTGTAGTCCACACTGAGCAAATAATTCATGCCAAACCTGAGAGGAGGAAAGACAATGCAAGAATATATGGTCTTGAGTGTCAACTTGTGAATAAAAAATACAAACAGCTTCTTCTGGGTTTATAATATTCCTTACATGTAAGAAATCCCTAGATGGCAGCCTATTATGGATAGCACTCCAAGCAAAGAATTTGAAATAAGGAGGAGTGTTAACACTTAATTTTTGAATGCAGGATATGCAGAAGTGATGTGGAGGCTTAATGATGAGTATTCATGCTCAAGTAGCATGAATTGAGTGGCAAGAGTCCCTAATTGATCAAAAAAATGTTTCCAAAATGTTTTAAACTTTGAAAAGTGTGTTTTGAGTTGAAACTTTACAAATTTGGGACGGTTTTCATCATAAAGTTTTACATGGTTATCGGAATGACCTGAAACTTTAATGAATAGTATTTTGGACAGTTCTGAACATTTTTATCTCTTATACATTTTTCTTCTAACTTGGTCATTTTGGGCCTCAAAACTATGAAAACATTTTAGAATTCAAGTCTGCCCCCCTTCTTGTGTTGTATTGGCATTGGGAAACCCAAACGCTAGTGTGGGAGTGGTATTTGGGGGAGTACAAAGGTGTTGGAAAACCCCCAAATGCCGATGCACTTCCAAAATTGATCAGAACGATTGGAAATTTAAATTTCACGCGTTTTTGAGTGATCCCAACCAATTTTTGAATTTAAAAAGCCTCTAAAACCACAAAATGACATTTGAGTTTACCAAACTCTTCCTTTTTTCATCCAAATAAAAGATTTATATACATATTTCAAAATCAAATCATGATTTATACCCATCTTAATTCAAATTCAAGAGGATTTAATCTTTCTACAGAACACTTTTCAGTCTGGATTCATTTGATCATCACTTGATAAGGGTTAACCATCATTTGAATTCAAAGACAGGATTAAATCCATTTGAATTTTTATTTTAAGATATATGTACGTGATTATCACGTATTTACCCAGTACCTCTGCCTATAAATAGGCACGTACGCTCAGTTCACAACACACCGAATTGATCTTAGGGAAAGCTCTGGTGAAATTTCTTTGTTATCTCTAGTTTTGAGATTCAACTTCCAATCCCTTTTTTCTACTTAATTCTCCAGTAAAAAGATTTTTCTCTTATTGTTATTAATTGATTATGATTATACACGATCATCCTGAAAGAAAGCTCTGCCAAACTACTAAACCCTTCTGAGGGCTATCTAAGCTTTTGCCAAGCTTAAGTCTTCTATCCTTTTCTTGTATTTTAATCACCATAACATGTATAACATGCTAGATTTAGGTTAATTATATGATTCATGAATGAAAATGTATATGTTGCTATCTTAGGATTAGGAATATGCATGAGCTGCTAGATTAGGTTTGTGTTGTTATAAATGCCATTCTTGCATGTTTCTTGCATCGTAATATCTAAATGCATCATTTTTATGTATCTATGCGGCTTTAAACACCCAAATCTATGTATTTTTTTGGCATTTCCTTATTATTGTGCATTTTAATGTTTCTGGGCTTAGACTGGCATTAGTATGCCAAACGCTAGTTGAAATCCCTATGGCAACCGAGAAGGGGGGGGGGGGTGAATTGGTTGTTTAGCAAAAAATAAACTTAAATGCACAATTTAAACTCCAATGAAATAGCGGAAGCAATTAAATTACTTAAACACAATAACAATCAAAGAAATTGATTATCAAATAAAAGATAATGGTGCAAACAAGTAAAGCAAGAAACTAAAGCAACCAAAATCTAATCAAACACAAATTATATGTAAAATGTAAAAAGAGAAGGGAAGAGAGAATCAAACACAAGATTTATAATGGTTCGACCAACTCCTTACCTACGTCCACTCCCCAAGCTTCGCTTGAGATTTTCCACTATCAATGATCCTTTTACCGGGTTCAATATCAAAGCCCAAGTGTTTTCATTGGCTCACACTCAAACCTTTACAATGAGTTTTCTAAGGCCCACTCAAAGCCGAGTGTTGACCAAGGCTCACACCCTTTACAAGAGTTTTCTAAGACTCACTCAAAACCTATCTCAAGTGTTTTATGGCTTACATTTAAAACCTGAAACCCTAGTGTTTTCAAGGTACACACCTAAACATTTCCTTGTGTTTTAATATCTCTCACACAACACACAAACAAAGTTAAAATTATAAGAAGAAGAATGAAGGTTTTTGCTCACAATTACAATATAAAGTCTCAAATGACTTATGAATATTGTGACTCTAAATTGCTATTCTTTTTTCAAGATCTTGTGTGTGTTTTCATGCCTCAAATACCTCCTTTTATAGGCAAGAAATCAGAAATAGCCGTTCTCAATCAACCAAGAAATTCAAACTTGATTAGTGAGGCCCCATTCTTTAAGGCTACCAACTTGCTTGACAAATGTAACATGTCCCCTTCAAAATTCAATATCTCCAGATATAATTGTTAAAAATTATGATTTATTTTTTGTTAAAAACTAGACATATATACCTTTTCAACAATATATGACACGTTTTCTAAAAATCTGTAGATTTTCGGCAATAATTCAAACAATGGACACCTAAAGCATGTGACTTGCAGCTAGAGTAGTCTATATTCAAACAAGAATATCTCCTTGTAGAAAATTCAAAATGCTTCAACATTTTTTGCATTCAAAAGTAGACTTCTAGAGATACAACCCCACCAAATTTCACATTCAAATGATTTTTCTACAATTTTTGGCATAAGTTTGAATACAACCTTTGTATTCAATCCCTTGTCTAACAGCATAACCATAAATCACTCAAATATTTATATCTTTAATTTTTCAACTCCAAAAATTTAAATAAAAATTTTTCTGAATACTAGACATATTGGGCTTTCAATTCATATATAATTTATAATATGATTATTGCCCAATTAGTGCAGTTAAATCGTTTAATTCAGCCCATCCGAAATTGACTCTGCACATTCAGTTTTCCATAAGTTCTAAACTTCCAATATACCATGTCCAATGTGCATAAATTTTAGGTTTAATTATCCCATGACATATTTTATCTTTTTACTCAATGACTTTAACTTTTAATTCAAGAACTCTCATCAATTAACCCAAGTGTTTTATTAAGGTTTACACTTAAACCTATCCGCCTAACCTAAACACCATTATCCCAAGTGTTTTAATAAGGCTTACACTTGAACCTATCCACCTAAACTAAACACCATTACTCTAATTGTTTTAATAAGGTTAGCACTTAAACCTATCCACCTAAGCTAAAACACCATTACCCAAGTGTTTTAATAAGGTTAACACTTAAACCTATCCACCTAAGATAAAACACTCATCAAAGCTCATTACCATTGTTAAGGTGTGACCAAGTCTTATGACAAGTGATCTTCTGATTGTTAGGGCATGACCACGTCTTATGACAAGTGATCTTCTGACCTCTTTATTCATTTGGACATCACATTACCATTCTTCATCGCCATACACAATCTTCATATATAGCATTTTGAATACCATTAAGAATTCCATCATTATCACTCACATTTCACCAAACCTATCCTTCACTTCATCATCACTACCGTGCACTACTCATTATCACTTATAATGCACTTCAAAGTTTCATCAATATCCCTTGATCATCTTCATCAACTATTCTTATGCATTTGATATGCATCCATCACCTATAAAACACTTAGCAAACAAATTAGCACTAAGACAATATTTTGCA
Organism: Bocquillonia castaneifolia; assembly: GCA_948193215.1. Taxonomy (NCBI): domain Eukaryota; kingdom Viridiplantae; phylum Streptophyta; class Magnoliopsida; order Malpighiales; family Euphorbiaceae; genus Bocquillonia; species Bocquillonia castaneifolia. The sequence continues at coordinate 351 of CANYLF011768424.1, read as the reverse complement.
TCATTAAAATCACTAATGGATCCTTGGGGTCAACAATATCCCCCTTTTTGATGATGACAAAACATAGTCTCCAAATCAAATACTTCTCCCCTTTTTTTGAAATGATTCAAAAAGGTATAAGAAGTATACAAAAGCTAAGAATTAATTAAAGATGTAAGAAATGGAAAAGATGAATGGAACTTAGCTCTTTGAATAAATATTTTATCATATGAATGATAGTTGATAATGGCACCAATTGAAATTGAAATGGGTTGGTTAGAATACCAATTGTGATGCCTTGATGATGATGCTAGTAGAATTGATTTACTTTCCTTGATGGGTATTGAATCACTTTCACTTTTGGAGGAGTTT
>CANYLF011767364.1:0-27379 GCA_948193215.1 Bocquillonia castaneifolia | reverse complement strand
TCTTTCACAAAATATTTTCAGTAAATCTTCAAGATTTTAGCTGGACATATTTGATTCATTAGCTAATTTAAGTATTAAAAATAAATAAATAAATTACTCAAAAATAAAACCATAGATCCAAAAAGAATTAATAGAAAAAGGGAATAAAAATATATAAAATAAAATAAGCAACAAAAAACCGTTAAAACTAACGGAGAATTGCTTAAATTGCAAGTTTTGGTTGTTTTTTTTTTCAGTTTGTAAAGGCAAAGAAAAATAGTAAAAAAAAAAAAAAACTAATCCGAGCTGCTCATTTTAAGCCGTCTAGTAGGAGAATCTAAAGTAGTAGTAGGAGAACAAGGCGCAGAATACGACAACATTGGAGATGGAGACGGCGACGGCGACCGACATGGCGAAGGAGAAGAAGGAGAAGATAAAGACGACGGAGAAGGAGACGGGGACGGAGACAACAAAGAGGATGATGATAAAAATGAAATGGAGGGTAGTGATGAAGAAGAGAGATCACAACTGTCTCGTGATTTCCTCTTGTTGATATTATTAAAATTAACGGCGTTAATGTTCTGTTGGTGAATTGCAGTAGCAGTTGTGTTTTTAAGCTTGAACTCTCTGGCTGTCATGCAATTTCTTAGCCGTTTAACATCTGAAAGCTTCACCGGCTTCACTATAAAATCCTCAGCTCCTTCCTCTAAACATCTAAAAAAAACAAATAAATTATAATTAATATAATACAATTTTAATTATAAGGAAGAGTTATAATTTAATTTAATGGGAATAATTACCGGTCAATACGCGCCATGACGTTTTCCGATGACATAATTACTACAGGTGTTTCTTTGAAAGTAGATGATTCCTGCATGGTAAATAACCAAGAAAATTGAGATTAAAAAGAAAAAACATTATTAATAATTATTTATAGATAAATTAATTAATAATTAATACCTTGATTTTCTTGAGCAACTCATAACCAGTCATGCCAGGCATGCAGTAATCAGTAATAATAAGATCTACTTTTAAGCCTTGAATTGATTGGTTCTTCTCTTCATCTAATCCCAAGAATTGCAGTGCTCTTCTTCCACTGTCAACAGCAGTCACTGTAAAATTTCAAAATAATAAGAAAATCTTAATTATAATTATTCAAATTTATGTCCTAATTAAGAATGTGAAAAATGAATGGGAAATAAGTTATTAAGCTAAAGAACCTTTGCAAGAGGTGATTTTGAGTAGACGTTCAATGACTTTACGATCAACCAGACTGTCATCAACGGCTAAAACATGAACTTCGTCATCGGTATCACAGGAAGAAAGATCGAAGCCGTGTATATTATCAGACCTCCATCGACGGGAAACGACGCCGTTTGTTGCCATAGGAACACAGGGAAAATGCAATTGAGTTGAAGGAAGCAGAGAGGCCAACAAAGAAAACAACAAGGAGAAAGAGGGGAAGGAGCATATAAGAGCCTTTGAGACGTTTGATTTTATTTTTATACGATGGTATTAATTAATATAATAAAAAAAATGTAGTAATAGTAGTATTTTTTTTTTTAAAAAAAGAAGAAAATAATAATGTAAATATATACTAATAGTAGCACAGAGTCTATCTGTCTGTGTCATAAGGGTGTTTTTCTTTATCTCTCTATCTTAATCAAATCTTGAGTTTCTCTCACTAAGAAATCTTGAAAATTTGCTTTTTGTTTTTTTAATAAATGTAATTGTGAGGACTTAATAAGGATGAGATTCTTGAAATCCACTTTGGTGCGATCTCCAAATCAAAGTGAAAGCCACACACGAAGGAAACATTAAAATTAGTAACTAATTTTATTTTAGAATAAAATAAAATTAAAAAAAATTAAAGAAGAATGTATCGCGAGATATTGAGAGAGAGATGAAGCATAGGGATGCGAGATTTTGGTCCGGGGGTTGACCGGAGGTCAATGGAGGACTGCGCCGTCAAATCCGAATAGGGAAATGACGGACACATAAATCGAACTCTAAACCGACGGCGATGCCCAATAGGAAAGGAAACGCCTGCCGGTGAATAATTAATTACTGTTACTGTTTGACAGAGGTAATTGGGAAATGGATTTTTTTTTTTTTGAATTTGAAATGGATTTATTTGTTGGGCTTATTAAGGCACTAAGCAGTGAGAGAGAGAGGATTTGTTGTAGTAAAGACACGGCAGCAGAATCTAGATGCTATTCTTGTAAGCTATTATCCTTACCTTGCCTTTTGTCTTTTACACGTGTTTCCTCGTGATCTGTTTCTCTTTCTTTTCCTTTTTCTTTTCTTTCCATAAACAAACTTACTGCTTATCTCAAAAATAAATAAATAATTAAATAAACAAACTTACCGCTACTACAGTACGAGTAACTTTTTTCTTTGAGGGAATTTCAATTCACTGCAATAACTTAGTAGTATAATTTGTCATTTAAATAATTTTTACTACTTGAATTTTGTTGAGCCGACCAATTTTATTTGTGACTTAGTGAATTTGATCACGGTTCAATTATTCGAACATTTTTATTTTTATTTTTTATATATTAAAAATTTTAAACTATATTATATTATTTCATTACAATAATTGAAAATATAAGACTGTTACTCATTTAAATTATAAAATATTTGTATTTAAATTTTTATTATTAATTTATTTTATTTTAATACCAACAAACTTATCTCTTTACTATATCTATTGAAAAACCACTTACAGATTTAATTTTATTTAATTATAATTTAATTTTTATTGACACATTATTTTAGTATTTATTTTATTTATATATCCAGTTTGCATAATATATATATATACACACACACACATAAAATTTTAAAATTATTAGTTAAACCATGATTGAACCTCTAACCTTTATTCTGGATATTTTTTAGTCAATAGGTTGGTTTTAAAACTTTGGTTTTAGTATATTTTTTGGATGAAATTTATTTTTTATTCTTATTAATTCATCTTTTAAAGAGATTTAAAAATGTAGATTATTTTATAGCTAAAAATTAAATGAAAAAATACAAAAATATATATTTTATACTTTAAACAATTAAATACTATGAAAATTATTTTCTACTAATTAGAATGGTATCGAGTATCTTTTTAAAAAAAAGTACTTTTTGAAACAATTTTGTTGGACTATTGACAAGTCCATTATTTGTATTCCTAACATAAACTTTGCATGAACTGTCATTATATTATTAAAACCATGATTTTACTTATTTTTCTTCTATAATGTAAAAAAAAAAAAAAAAAAAACAATTCATTGAAGCATGTGATAATTTATTTGATATAATTTTTTAATAGGTAGTTGTGTTAATGATATTCCATGCTCTCTATGTTAAAACTAGTCCATTGTAAGGGAGTTAACACCCATATTTTCAAACTCTTAAGAATTTTCTTATTCAAACTCAAAACTTTTAACTTCAACCATAAGGTATTTTACAATATGTACCAATGGGTATTTGTGATAAGTTTTACCCTGTAGTAGATTTAATACTGTTTGTAGAATGATATGACTATGATCAGATATGAATTAGTGGTTCTTAAAAATTGAGGAAATAAAAAGACAAATAGAAATGAAGAAGTAGAGAATAGAAAACCATACAAGTAATTTATAATATTCTCTCTTTAATACTTATATTAGTATTCTATTTATCAATTTAGAATGGATATTTTTTAAACTAATTCACAATTTAATGTTTATTTTCAAAGATTTATATAAAATCTTTTAAGATTTTTCATGAAGAAACAAACTTAAAACCAATCTAAGTATTTCTCAAACTCATGAGTTCAACACTTGCATAAGATAATTAATTATTCAACCTAAAGCTTTCAATCTCAATTGAAAACTCATAATGAGTTTCTAATTACCTGCCTACAACTAACAACCACTATAAATTGTGATTTGTTTGTGATTGTCATAGCCAATTAGCCAGAGTGTCTATCTTTCACAGCATGATAAATATCGCACCTTAAGTGATAAATTTTTAAGCCTTCATCTTCATACATGAATATGATCACTTGCATTAAATTTAAAATATATTAGGTGTACATATTTTCCTCCGAAATTAATTGTATTGGCGTTAATAATGTTAAATTTTATGACTAAACCAATTCAATATTATTAAATATTAAACTATAACAGAACTTGACTTATGTCATAATTAAGTATATACTAATTCTTTTTTTGAACATTAAGTATACTAAAGCTGATATTAAATGTGATATTGGGTTAAAGTATGTATATATTTTTGAAAATTTTAATGTTAATTTAAATTATATCACTTACTATCTCCAATCTGAAATAGTTAACTTATTTTCACTTTTTACCTTGTTCATTTTTAATTGTCTATTTATAAAAGTAAAAATATATTAATTATTTTTTTTTCAAATTTAACCTTCGTATTTTATTTATTTCCAAGGCTTATTAAGTACACTAACGCTGTAACTATAATTTTTAATACGAGGGTAAACTTATCAATTTATAATAAATTTTACTGGAATTGAATATCATTTAATAATTTCTTTTTTTTTTTTTGGTAGAAAAAACCAAAAAAGATGAACCATTTAACTAAGGAAAATGAGAGATACAATCAGGGCTTATCTCCCTGACAAACCATTACAAAGCAACCAATCTATCTAACATAGCCTTTACATTCCCTGGCAACATATAACCCTGGTATTTATGCAAAACAGCTAAAGTGATCTGCTTTCTCATTTTATTTACATTAGGTCTCAAATTCTGAAATACAAGTTTGTTCCTGGCCTGCCAAAGGTAGTATATAGTAACAGCAAGAATAAGCTTCCTTAGAGCAGTGAGATGACTCTTTCCTTTCACTTTTGTCATACACCAATTCAGCAAAATTGGTCCAAGTAGTGATCCTGCTAGGCACACAACCAACAGCTGCAATTCTAGCCCATACTTCAGAAGCAATGGGACAGCTAAAAAGACAGTGACTAATATTCTCAGTCTCAGCATTGCACATAAGACATTGATCATCCTGAACCAAGTGCCATTGAAACAGTCTGTCTCTTGTATCTAACTTACCTCGAATTGCCAGCCACAATATGAAGCTGTAGCGAGGAATAGAATTTCTGTGCCAGACTAGATTGTACCAATTGGAACAGCAGGCTGTAGAGGTTTGATATGATCCTAAGCTTGCTTGATTGAGAATTAATGACCTTCTCTCCAGCTAATTATATCTTCCTGGTCGGTCACAGCCATACTGTTTATGATATCATGGATTTGCTGCTGCTCAATATTCTGGATAGCAGGTAGTCTCCATTCATTACCTCTCCACTTGTCAGCTACTTTTGAAGTTTTCCCTATATTAGTCAAATGATTCAAAACTGAAGGACATCTGTCAACATAGGAAAGACCCTGGATCAAATTGGACATTTCTCAATTTGTGCCTGAATCAAATTGGACAATTATTTTAAAACGAAAACAGTATAATTTAGCATTACATTCAATATATATATATATATTTTAGTTTAATGAATAATTGTAACTTCACTTGACTTTAAAATTACAAAATCAAATTCTTACTCGCATATATCTTAATATATTAAATGCTCTCTCGCATTTTAAAAATACATTTTTTATTCATAGTATTTTATGTTTGCTACGCTATTACTCATTCTGATACAATTTTAATTATTTTTTTATTATTTTATATTAGATTAAAAATAATGACTTATAGTTAACAATAAAATATGATATTATAATGATTAAATATTTAAATTAGCGTCTAATATATTCTATTATGAATATAAATTTTAATGGAGGTATTTACCATTAGAGTTTATAAATATTTATATTCATAATAAAATATATTTATATGCTAATTAGTATATTTTTATCATTATAACACTATATTTTGATTTTTTTTTATGAACAGGTATCCGGGTCCCCATTTTACGATTGACCCGACTAATCCTGAGTGGGCGCTGTTACATGTCCCTCCCCAGGGGGTGCTGAGAGAAGTCACGGATCGAACCCGTGACCTTCCCAGCAGCACAATTGGTCTTTGACCAGCTAGGCTGTTAATTATATTTTGATGTTAATTATAATTTTTATTTTTATCTTAGAAAAATTTATTAAAATCATATGAAAAAGGGTAATTAGTATAATAGAAAAAATACAGGAAGCAAAAAGTGTATTTATTACCCCCCCTCCGCCCCTTCTATTTTAAAAGTAATACTCTTTTTGTTCCCTTTTATTTGTCGTTTAAGGTTTTTCGTTCCCTTTTATTTGTCGTTTATAGTTTTTATATACATACTAAGGAAGGTGGTAATTAGTCTATTTTTTAGTATTAGATTACAATTTTACCCTTTAACTAAAAATTTTAGTTTTGATAAAGTAAAATTAATAGGGATAAAATTGAAAAAAATAGCATTTAATAGTGTGTTAGAATGTAAGAAAGCCAAACATTTTGGAACAAAATTTTCTTCGTAGGATGTCAAATATTTAGGAAGGGAGGATTACTACTTTCTTTTAGTGGAATATTGTACTTTTTTATGTTATATTTCAAAAATACCATTTGTGTTTTCAATGTTATTTTAGGTTGAATTTTTTTATATGTATTTTAGGTTGAATGTTCATTTTCTATATTAATATATTTTTTTAAAATAATGTCTTATTATTTTCAAATCAAAATTACAAAACATTCATAAATAAAGGTAAATAAATAAAAATATTATATATTTTTGTATTCTTAATCTATATATAAAAACCTAAAACCTTACGAAACTTTTAAAATGAAAGCATAATTGTTTTATGACTTTATGAAAAAGTTAATTTTACATGTGGAATATTTATTAATGAAAGGATTTAAATTAAAAATTTATAAAATCAGAGGAGCTAAATGTAAAAAATTAGAAGTTTAATTACGAACAATTAAAAGTGAGGGTCCATATTAGATTTGGTTGATAAAAAAATTAAGAAGTTATAAGAGTTTTTTTTGTAGGAGTAATTTTGGAAGAGAGGCAAATGGGAAGTTGCATTAATAGTAGTAATATTAGAGAAATGTAGAAAAATGTGAAAATGAATAGGAGAAAAAGACAAGACAAGAGAAGGGAGGAGAGAATGAGGAGATTTGGGAGTCCCAAAGAAATCTTCAAGTGGGACCAAAACACCCCTTCCTTTTTCATGCTTTGGACTTTTCCTTCCTTTTCAATACATTCAGACCATTTCATATCTTCTCACCAACGAAGATTTATTTATTGTTTTCTTTATTCTTTTTCGTAATTTCATCCATTATCTCGCGCCTTATTAAAATTACTCTATCTCCCAACTCCATTACCAAATCTTAATTAGTCATTAGGATAAAAAGATAACCTCAGAAGTAAAATTAGGTTGATTTGTCACAGTCACCTTTTTTTTGTTTTAAGTTTTGAGAAATGTCACGGTCACTTGACTAGCCGTCTGATTCGGCCTCCACAGCCATCTCTTTTGACGAATTTCTGGTGCATTCCGAACTTCAGTTTCCGTCAAGGGAAAATCTAAAAGGTAAATTACCATTCTTATATAGTTTAGTTTAATTTAGTTTTTATATATTATATAATTGGACATTAAATGTAAGTTTAGAGACAAATTGACCCTTAAACCTAATAATAATAACCCGGGTGAATCTAATGGGATATCGGTTGATAGAGCTAGAATTAAAGGCAAGTCCAACAGTTTTTTTTATTTCACTCCTCAAATTATTACAATCTTTGTCTCAAAATTTATGCATATTTTATTTTTTACTCACTATTTAAATAAATAACTCATTTAGTCATCTAGAAAAATGTGAATTTTTAGGAGAATGAATAGTTGCTCAATGGGTTTGTTGGCTTATATTAAATTTTCCTCAAAAATAAAGATCCGACACAATTTTCAAGATACAATTTCAAAAAAAGCCACTCCCTCCGTTTCAAAATATAAGTCTTTTAAGGTTATGCACATGGATTAAGGAAGTTATTAATTAGTCTAGATTTTAGGAAAAAATGATTGAAATGACTAAGTTACCCTTTTATAGAGATTTGTAATTTTATTTTTATATGTTATGTAAAGTAGTAATAAGTAATAAAGTGTGGGGATAAAAATGAAAAAAGAGCATTTAATGTTGCATTGGTATTTGAAAGCGACTGATATTTTGAAACAAATGACATTTTCTAAAAAAACTAATATTTTAAAACGGAGGGAGTATAATTTTTTTAAGAAAATAAAGCAGTAGAACAATAGTTTAATTTTCAACAATAAGAAACTACTGTCAAAATAATTCCTATAATGGACTAAATAATTATGAAACCGTTTTAAAAAATTAGAACTTGAAAAAAAAAAACTCTAAATAAAATTAATAAGATAAAGAGAACTTAAAGAAGAAAAAAGAGGATGAAATGTAAATTAGTAAAAAGAAAAAAAAAATGTTGTAGTCATTATCAATTGTTAAGGTTATTGAGTCCTACTTCTAAGCTATATTAAATAAAAAGTGATAAAAACCATATTTAATGTGGAAAGATAAAAGAAATATAATGCAATTTTAAAGAAGAACAAAGAGGACGAAATGTAAATTAGTAAAAAGGGAAAAAAAACGTTGTAGTCATTATCAATTGTTAAGGTTATTGAGTCCTACTTCTAAGCAATATTAAATAAAGAAATATAATGCAATTTTTACTTTTTGCAAAGATAATCCTCGTTATATTTTCAATCATATTTATCCTTTTGGGGTTATTATGATTGAAAAATGTATGGCCAAGTAGATTTATCCTAAAAAAAATAAATCAAATCAAGAAGTGCATTATCCCTACAAACTAAAATTTCAGTTCGCACTTTTCTGTAACAAGCAAGAAAGGCGAATTCCCAATTAATAGAGTGTTGAAATCACAAAGGAAATTGATTCATTAAGATTTTAGAGACGATCATTCCACCAAAATAGATTTAGTCTTCTCCTTCTCTGCCAAGTATGAACTCGGAATCAAATCGTAATAATTCCCTTCCTTCAGCAAGTGAAAATATTCTCAGTGGAGGGAATTAATTAAACCCGACTTTCCTTATGAAAAATTATAAATAAGTCATTCCTTTCAAAAGAAATGAAGTTAAATGTATCATAGATCCCAGTAACCATTTACGTTCTTCTTCGATGAGAGAAACCAGCCTTTGCGGTGTGTAAACCATTCTTCTCTGATTCTTCGTTGTGATTCATTCTTCATTTCAATATTTTTCAATTAGAAAAAGGATTATGTTTTTGATTCTTTCGATCTTTTCTGATTTCTAATTTCAAAACAAAACCTAAAAGAGATTAAATTTTTCAATTTCTGAGATTAATCTCTTTGTTGAATACATTTTAGGCTTCGATGTGCTTGGTTCTCATTACTGACTTGGAAGGTTGATTACTATTTCTTTTATATTTTAGTTACAGAAATTCATAATGTGATTTAATGAACTAACACTTCAATGTAGCTTCATGCTTTTCCCCTTTCTTCCTTCTTTCTATTTTTTAAATTTTCTTTTGAATTTTAGGTTTTTTTAGTTTCTGAGGTAACAATTTGATTTAGTTGTTGGGTTGAACTGAATGTGCAGTGGTGGATTCAGTTTCCAGGACATTCTCAAGCCGTACCGATTAGTTAATGTTAACTTTTTTCTTATGTTGCATTGAAATGAAGTGCATTGGAGGAGGTACTGCTTTTCTACTTTTTTTTTGTCTTCTCGTTCATAGTTTGTTTATTGCTCTGCCCCTGCTCTAATCTCTTCGGTATCCTCTACTTGTGACCTGTACTCCTATTGTGTCCTTTTAGTTGTCATTAAGCTGTTATGTATTTTGATGTTCATCCTTCCATGTTTATTGAGAAATAAATATATACAAATGAATAGCCCTTTTAGTTGTGATTTGGTGATTCTTGATCATATCCTATGTCAAAGGGAGAGGTGTTTCTGTGATTACTAAGCAAAGTCCTCTTGGATTTTAGTTTTTGGTCAATGAAATTGAGTTGTTAATGATCTATTTTAAAAGGAAATTCATTGAATTTGTGATATCTAAGGATTAAAAGATATGATTAGAATGCCCATCAATGACTTTTCTGAAATCTAAATTTGTTGACATAAAGTTCTGCTCTATTTCAGGTTTAATTTTCAGCATCAATCACCAGTCAGAAGCTACCGTATTGACGCTATTGGACCAGTATGTTGCACCATTGATGGAGCTCCTTCAGCAAATGTTTATATCTGGGAGGTTTGTAGCTCAACATTTCAGTATTAGTTCAATAAGAAAGAAAACATGGTCCAAGAAAATATCTCTTGAACATGTATGATATATCTGGGAAATTACCTCTTAATTTCCCGCCCTTTTGTTAAAAAAATGTTACAATCCAATAATTAAAGTTTTACATTTATAGGTACATATAAAATTGCCTTGTAATTGTGATTTTTGATTTGTGGTTAGGCTACTGCTATTGCTTATTTTTCCATATCTAGAAAAGGTATATTAATTTTTTTTCTTTGATGTTTAGTCATGCAATTGCTTTATTAGTTAATTAATTATGATGTTTAATTGCTTTTTTTTTTTTTTTTAAATAATTACAGGGGGTGTAATTTGCAATTTGGTGGACCTATAATAAGTTCAGTAGATAGGAGAGTAGATAAAGTTGAAGCTGCTCAGTCTGATGTAAATGTAAGCTGATTTTACACTTGAAGCTCTTGCTGAACCTATATCCTCAACTACATAATTGTCTTCTTTATAAATTGCTTTCTGCGTTATTTATTTTTTTTAAGAATTTGTGATTTTTTGATTGTGGTGGATAACTATTTGTCTGCTAGATGTGAGAAATTTGAGGCATACCCTTTTATTGGTGATGTGAACATAGCATGAGGAAAACATTTATTTGATCAATACTAAGTCATTTCTCTTTTTTCTATAATTGTCTTTATAGGATGTCATAAAAACTAATGCACTTGTTTCTATGATTGTCTTTGTAGGATGTTATAAAAATCAATGAATGTTACTCCTTTGGTTGGAAAATGAGCAGCACTACATTCAAATGAAGCTCAGAAGCTCAGTGATTCTGTTGCTTCTCTTTTTGGTGCTAACATTATAACATTTACTTATTTAGTTGTTTGGATATGTAAGACGCATATGCTATTAGACCTTTCAGTGGATCAGGTGTACCCTCTGCTCTCAGACCTTTCAGCCTCACTCAATAAATTGGGCATCTTGCCATCAGATTATGAGGGGAAAGTAAAGATGAAAGAGTGGATTTCTAGGCTGTCTAAGATGGGGGCTTCTGATGAGTTAACAGAGCAGCAGACTCGACAACTTCACTTTGATCTTGAGTCATCATATAATTTTTTTTATGGTAGCTTTGCCTAGTGCTGGTACTTGATTGAATAGAGCTTGTAGATTAATGGGCAAACTGGCAGTCATTTGGTTTAGGTTTGCAATACATTGTATCTTATTTGTTGATGCCGCATGGTAGAAAATCAGCAATGAGTTGGAAGACTTACTAATTTTGTAACAACTTTTATATACATTTTGGGAATGGCTGAACCGTAATGTTGAGATTATTTGTTGTGTTATATTGTGTATATCTTGCTCTAACATTCATTTATTCATCTTAAGAGAAATGGCTTCTTCTTTTAGAGCATGAGTTATTTTGTTGGAGTGTTGCTGGATAAAGAAATTTTTTGCAATCCATTTGATAGGACAATTTCTTCAAAACAAGGTAATAATATGATCCTGAGACAGACACTGGCATTGTTTTACAAGCAGCTCTGTGTTTGTAGATTTAAGGGGTTATTCTATACTTGCTATCTGTATCATTTAACAGACTACAAATGCATATAGTTGCCAATTATTTTGTAACAGTAAATATTTATGTTTTTCAGAGTTAATGAAATGAAGCAGGCTGGCTGTAGTTTCATTGAAGTCTTGTATGTTATTAAATGCTTGCAAACCTGCAAGTGACAGTCCCATGGCAATGTACTTGTAACCTCTGGTGCCATGCTCTGTTTTGATAGAGCATTTTCTACAGGTATGATAAATTGAATTTGGTGTGGCTTGAAATTATCTAGATTGGGATCTTTAATCCTTTATATTCAACAAATAATTATACATTTATGTGGCAACATTGTGAATTAATGCCTCTAATGCCCTTTTAACCTTTGTGCTGGTATTAGCAAAATGATGTCTGGTTAAACCTCTCCTTTTTAGAGGGTGTTTAAGCAGAAATTGGCTAATGTAACAAGTCTGGAGCGTTAGCAGAAGAATTAGTTACCTCCATGATGTGCGTAAGCTAATTACTTGGTATATTTTTTTCCCCAAACTACTTTACAAGTTGTGTTATGTTTTAGTTAGAATGCAAGTTTTAAACATTGAATTCACAATCTTTGTAGCTAAACTGAAGGTTTTCCCAAAGATGCTTAACAGTAACAGTTTTTTTCACTGCTGTGAAAATGGTATACATATTTTCAGAGTTTCAAAAGAGTCAAAATTGATGGTAGAAGTGGCAGTAACAACAAAACCACGAGTATAAGACCACCGTAACTGGCAATGCACGTCCATTTCCTAGAGCTTTTCTGATATTCTCTGGCATCTTGAAGCTGCTCAATCCCTCGCCGGACAAAGGAACTAGCATGTGCTACACGACTTTCAATGTCATTGAGTTGGTGACCTTGAGTTTCCCCAAGAGCAGCCATGTCCAAAAATACCTTATGGAGCTCAATCAAATTCTTCTCGATCTCCTTCACCCCATCATATGCCTTTCTTGAATTTCCGATATTGTATCAAGAATTTGACCCCTTCCCTGATCTTGAATTGCTTTCTGCACGAAACTTTCACTTTCTCCGCTGGCTATCAAATTCTCAATTGTTTCTTGCCTTGCTTTCTCTCCTGTGATGGTAAAGTGCCCCATAAGCCACAATTTTGTGACGAGGCCTGCATTACAACACTACAAATAATGAAACAATGAAATGTCAATTTACAAGTCTCAAAATAGCCAAAAGAAACTTTCTACCTATGGATTACACTAATGCCTCAAGATATTAAATGTTTGTACTATGGAAGCTTGAATTGTTCTCTTCAGGTTGGAGGATTAAATTATTATGCCACAACGGTCCATTTCTTGTTTAAATAAGCAAAAGAGTTATTGCCAAATAAGGTTATTAAATTAAATATATCATTATACGATAAGTTTTCATCTCTTATGTAGTATTTTTCCACTAAAAACAAAGATGAATAAGCAATCCGGTAAGTTTTAATTGAAATGTGGAAACAAACTTTTTTTTTTATTTTTGTTTTCCTAAAGATTCTGGTTGATAGAATTAAAGAACCAAATAACTATAAAAAGATTATTAAAATTCCACTTATTTAACTAAAAAGTGTCTTCTTTTTTATGTGTATCTATAAACTGAAAAGGGTTCAGTGTAAGTCTACCCAGAATTTCTTCCAAATCAAAACAAAAAAAAAAAAAAGAAAAGCTTAAAAGCAGTAGCTGTTATAGAACCATAATAGAACACTGAAATGGGAAAAGAAAATTACATGCACTAGCTGTTGTTGAGCTCTGCCGAAATCATTCTCAAAGAAAATTACACCGGCAGATAAAATTGAACAGACGTCATTATTCACTGCACTAGCTGCTCTACCTTCGTCGATCCTTGGGGATATCGCGGAAAAGAAAGATGAGAGAGTTAGTGAGAAGTTATGGAGTAAATCGGTGTAGATTTGGGTATGGGCAACATGTGATGGACGAAATAGAAATAGAAATAGAAATAGAGTGAGAAGGAAAGGAAAAGAGAAGAGCGAGGGAGAGGAAGGTAAGAGAAGAGTAATGGGGTTGAGGGAAAAAAAAGGAAGGAAAGAAGAAGGATGGAGAAAGGGAAGGTGACAGGGAGAAGAGAAAGTTAGTGGATCAATTTAGAATGTGAGGCTTTTAGGTTAAATTAGGGTTAAATTAAATGGAAGGTGTAGATTAAATATAATTAAGATCAAATAAATCCTTAGATGAGTGGTTTAGATTAGGTCATGAGAAAATTAGTGGTTAGGATTAATTTAGAATGAATTGTATATGGTCTATTTTAATGATTGAATATAATTAATAATAATAATAATAATATAAGTAAAAATAAAAAGATAAATTCCCTCTAAAAAAACAAAAAAAAAACTAAATTAGTTCTTGTAGATAAAAGAATAAATTTACATCAAAAATAATATCAAAAAAGTACATAAATAAATTAAAGAATAATTTCTATTTTTATTCCTTTGAGAAAAGGAATAAGATAAATATCAATAAAAATTGCTATAAAATAAAATTTCTATTTTCGGTTCGGTTTGAAATTCTCTAGGATCGGTGCTTACTCCTACTTGAAAACTTGAAATAAACTTTGATTTAATTCTCCAAGAAAATGAATTCTTTAATTATTTTTTTATCCAAAAAAATTAAATATTCCTTATCGATATATTTTTAGTTATTCAAAAACACCTCTTATCCAAGAAGTAAGATAATTTAAATTTTATTTACCTTAATTATAAAAAATTTTAATTTCTCGTATTTCTCATTTGAAAAATATAATTTCAATTCCTTTATCAAAAGGATCGTGTATTTTACTATTCGTTTATCTTAAATTAAAATTAAAATATTTTTTTAAAGATCAGACTTGAGATTAGAAACTTGATTTCTAAACACATACGTACTCACTAGATGATATCAAACGGATCATTAATTTTTAATATAAAGAAATTTCAACTTATTCTAATTGTATTAAGAAGTTTGATTTATATCTATTAATTAGGAGATCTAAATATTTTATTTATTTTTTGAAGTAATTGTCGTAAATTTTATCTCTTAATAAAGAGAATTGAATTTATTATTATTATTATTGTTAAATTTTGATTGTTTTGTAGAAATATATTTTTATTAATTATATTTCTAGCCTAAGAGATATAATTTAATTTCTATATCCAAAGAAATTTAAATATTTATCTTATGATTTTAATTTTTTTTTACTCAAAAGAATAAAAAAATTATTTTTAATGTGAATTTATTCGTTTATTTAAAGGATTTTAAAATATTTATTGCATGATTTTAATTCCTTAACTCAAAGGAAATAATTTAATTTTTTATTATTACACTATTACCCTTAATCTTACACACACACACACACACAAAGCTAAGAATTGAGGGAAGGAATTGATACCACATGGCATTCTACTCATTAATAAGTATAAGTTATGCTATAATTAAATTTCAATGACGTTCAATGGCACAAATTGATTTAAATCAGGAGGGATAAAATGATAATCTTAAATTTTTAAAGTATTTTGAAAATTATTGTTAAATGTCTTCTTATTAAAAAGTCGTGTTTAAAAGTGACTTATAAAAGTAACTTTTCGTTCCTTGTCAATTTTAGCAAACTTAAAAGTGATTTTTAAAAATAAATTTTTATTTTTACTTATTGATGGATCAATATAAGTAGACCTGAGCTAGCTTATGACCAACCGGGTCTGCCAGAGATCCGGTACATAGGTCCAAGCCCATTCCATAATAGGTCCCTTCTAGAATCATTACCTAGAGGGGATCAGGGAACATGCGTCTCACCCGCACGTAGGGTCCCTAGAAAACTCTAGAATCCTAGAAGCACTATAAAATTGATATATAAATTATAAATATTATGGTGCATCCAAAACCATCACTTATAAATTTGATAGATAAATTATAAATAATATTGATTTAGTTTCAATAATTTATTTATAAGTGTAAAACTGCAAATATATATGTTAAATAAATACTTAACGAGCTTGTTCACGAGCTTTTAAATGAACAACCTCCTGAACAACTAATTGAGTTGTTCATGAACGTAAATGAGCCGAATACATTAATGTTCAAGTTTAGCTCATTTAACTAAACGAATAGAAAATTGAGCTCAAGGTCAAGCTCAGCTCATTTAGCTCACGAACGAGTTCGAGCCAAGTTCATTACTGAGCCGAACACCGAGTTACTTATGAGCAGCTCAGTTCATTTATAATGCTACACATGTGCAAGTGGCACATGCTCATACTTTCCACATAGACTAAAGTGATAAAATTTTAAAAGCCGTGGATAAGTTTGACACTATATTAAAAATTATGGTTAAACATGATAATCTATTGAAACTTTTGGCTTAAAAATGTTAGATATGTCATTAGTTATACATGACACTTCATCAATGATAGACGACACATCATCAATGGCGCACACGATTTTCAAGTTGACTAAAATTGACACAAAACAAAAAAATATTGACTAAATTAACAAAATTTAAAAAAGTGACTAAAATTGATAATTCATTAAAAGTTGTGGCAAAATAATACAGACATACAATTTTCCCTTTATTTATTTATTAACTTTATGGCACTTAAAAATATAAGAATTTAGATTATTAAAAAAAATTACTTATTTTTTTGGAGACTTATTTTTATATTGAAATGAAAATACATGGTTAAATTTCTATTTATATAATAAATAAATAAATGATAGGAAAAAATATAATATAATAAAAATATAAAAATTTAAATAATTTAAAACATACTTATTTTTTGGAGACTTACTTTATGTTGAAATGGACATACATGGTTAAATTTATATTTATATAATAAATAAATAATATAATAAAAATATAAGAATTTAAATAATTCAAAAAAATCACTTATTTTTTGGAGACTTTTTTTTTGTGTATTTGCAAATCCCCCTGCTCATTTAAGAAAATATTAACAGTTTTTGCTTCATTTGTATGATTTCATTTATTCTTTTTGTACAATATAAATTCTTAAAACTATAGCATAATATAATTATTTGATCTCAATTACATCTAATCTACACCATCGAGTCAAGTGAACGTATTGTACCTTAATAGCTAATACCTCACCCTCTTCCTTTCCTTGCTTTCTATTCTCATCAGCCGAACCTCTCTTCTCCATCTCTTTTGTTTATTTCTCAGTTTTACCTCCCCTTTCACTCTATTTTCTATCCCATCAGTTGCACACTTCTTTATCATTTTCTTCTCTCTATTCAAACTTAAACAAAGGCTACCCATTTTCTTTCTCTAATTGCCGGATACTGTCATCGGAGGCGGTAGAAGATCGCCATGTTCATTTCTGTTAACACCCACACAGAAAGCACCAGCATATGCATCAAGCAAAGCTTGACGATTTCGACGGGAATTAGCGCCACCAACAACAGCCCAATAACGGCGGTAACTGATCAGAACCTCGAGCCCTGTTGACATCAAATTTGGACAGTGGGTTTAGGTTTCGAGTTTGGCTTCTCGTTCGTTCTGCCTGTCTTACAGAGGTATTTTCCTGAATATTTATTTTGAATTTAAATATTCTTTTAGTTGAGTTCTTAGATGATTTAATTTTACAGACGTGATAACTTTTGTAACACCCTAAACGAAATCTGTTCTTTCTTTATTTTTGATTTATTGAGAGAAGAACAGGGATCTAACCTCTGTTCCTTTTTTTTGGTTTTAGAGCTGTGATGGATTTTTTTTTACGAGAATCAAATCCAGAAATAAAGGGTGGGATGGATCTTCTGATTCTAGATGAGATTCTGAAACTGAGAGAAAAATTCCAGCTTGCAGCAACATCAGATAAGCTCCTTTTTCTAAGTTTCTTTTGCTTTTTTTGGTGTTGATATGCTTGGAATTGGATATCTTTGGTTTGGCTTCCTTGGTGTATTTGCCCATTTTATTAGTGAATTAGTTCCGTGCGTGTTGAATGGAATTATGGAGCTGGGATTGGTCTTGAGATTTTGATGAAAATATTTGTGGGGGATTGTATGTTCTGACCGGATGGTTCTATTTTTTTCTCTCTCTCAGTGAATATGATGATGGTGGTCATGATCCATTTGTTATTGTTAGATTTTTTTGGAAGGTAGTAGATTGGTGTGAAAAGAGATTGATTTGCTATATGGGTTTTTATTCTAATACTTGGTTGATTTGATATTGGTTAGTATGATTCATGTTTGAAATTGTTCATTTTTTGATGCTTAGTTTATCCAATATGGGTCATTTAATCACTGTGTTGAATTGATCATAAATGGATGTACATGTAATTATGTAAAGTTCATTTCTTTCTTTTTACCACTAAGTTCATATAGTATGTAGTCAAATTCTGAACTTTGAGAATTAAAAGCATCGTGTATGTCTAGAAATGTCCCTTTTTTTGTGTGTGCATGGTGTCTCATTTAAGTGATTGCTTGTACTGTAAACAATCTCTGTAATTTAATGTATAGTATGATAATGATGTACCATATTTATCTGTCTCAAGTGAGGCCACAATTATTTTAGAAAGCAGGAGTTTGTACCTATATCGATTTTTTTTTAAATTTTTTTTAATGTTAGTTCCTGCAAATAAACCTGTTACTTGCCAATTTCTGTTGTCTCAGTTTTATACTTAGAGTAGAAGGTTTTCTTACATGATGGTTATGAAATATTATTCATTTCTCTGCATTAAGTAAACAGGAAGCTTATTTTATTTAGATGGCTTGTTTAGTTTACCATTCTCTTTCCTTGATAACCTATGCGAAAACTTTAGTGAAACTACATTGACGGAAGTGAACAGAGAGATTCTAGTCTCAAAGTATTTAGGGTTGTACCCTTGTCTCATGTTTTGATTTAAACTTGGGAATTGGAACGAGCTGAGAATGGTAATGGAGGGGACTGGAAAGGGAATGTAAAATTTAATAATATTTTTAATTATTTATTATATTAAAAAATTCTAATTATTATTTTTTTATATTTTATTTGTAAGTTATAAATATTATTGGCAATGTTAATTTTAACAATATACGAAGAAGGGTCAAATTGGTACACCACCTTTTGGTATGGGGCTAAATTAAGGAAAGTTGGACAAAATCAACAATTTAGTCCTAAATTTATATTTAATGGATCAAATAGGTGTAAAATGTTAATTGTTATTTTTAAAAAAAATTATGCAAAATTCATTTTAATGTATCTTCATCTTATTTTTTATATGTTAGTTTAAAAAAGTTAATTTATATTTTAAAATATTTTTAAAAATTTTTGACTGATAAATTGTTTGTTTAGATTTTTTTTAACTAACAAAACTGTTAAAAAATCATAAAAAAAAAATAGAAGAAAATAGTACTATTTTTTTTTTGCAAAAATCTTAAATTATATGTTAAATTTGTTGGAATATTCATTAGTGGATTTTAGTTAACTTAATTTTCAAATTTATCAAATAGTTAGTCCATAGTATAATTTTCAATTAAATTTTTTATTAACAAATTAACTATGCAAAACTAATCAAACTTTATCACTATCTGGATATCTTTATAATATTGTTAGATCATTACAAAAAAATTGTCATTTTCATATGTTTTATATTTTTTATAATTTAATATTTTTCATTAAAATTTAATAAAAAAATAATTTGTTGGTCAAATTTTTTTTTTATTTTTTATAAATTTAAACTAGATATTTTATGACTCACATACAAAATATTAGATGAAATTTTGTGAAAATTAATTTTTTTAATGATTTTTTAAAAATTATAATTGATATTTTGCACCTATTTTAAATAGAAGTTTAGGACTAACTTGTTGATTTTGCCTTTCCTTAATTTGATCACGTGTCACAAATTGATGTACCAATTTGATCATTCTTCATAATTTTTACTGCTTGGACTAATTTATAAATGTTTTACTTGATTGCAGTAACATCGATAAGCTCCTTTTTTTTTTGAGTTTCTTTTGCTTTTTTTGGTGTTGATATGCTTGGAATTGGATATCTTTGGTTTGGCTTCCTTGGTGTATTTGCCCATTTTATTAGTGAATTAGTTCCGTGCGTGTTAAATGGAATTATGGTGTTGGGATTGGTCTTGAGATTTTGATGAAAATATTTGTAGGGGATTGTATGTTGTGACCGGATGGTTCTAATTTTTGTTGCTTGGTGCTATTATTTGTTTCGGGAAGATTTTAGTACTAATGTTGTGATAAATCTTAAAAATCTGGAAAATGGATGGTATCACTGGACTGTGATGCCTATAATATGTGTATTTCCATATATTATGCTTGTGCTTCTTCAATTAAGGTGAATTGATTCATGAGTTTCTAGCTGATATATGTTTGACTCATGGCTAATTTTCAATATCGACCTTGAACTGTAGACTTTATGTATGTTTTGACCAGATTTTGGTGTGGTGATTTATGGCTTATGAGTGATTTATATCCTGCTTTGATGTCATTTAGGCCGAATATAAATATATGGACTGTAGAAATTTATGATTATAAATATAATAATCAGAATTTAGGTCGGGCACCTTACTTAATGTTCAAGCTCGGCTCATTTAACTAAACGAATGGAAAATTAGTAGGTATTAATTAACAGCAAACCACTGAGTTCAGTGTACAGTTGCAGTGGGTGATGAAAGATCTAAGACAGTACCATCAACGATTCAACGGACAATGGAACATCAGATGGAAATTCCACCACCAACTTCACTCTCTCTACTCATCTTCATACTCTTTGTTGCATCATATGCTTCAGCCTTCTGATCATATCAGCTTATAGTATAATGTATACAAAGCAGTCATGATTTTTGTTTTTGGTTAGTTTATTGGACTGACGAGCATGTCTAATATACTTTTATACACATATTCTTTATTTTGGGTTTGATTGTATTCCTTCTTGTATTTTTATAGATGAATAAAAAAAATTAATTAAAAAGATCTTTCTTGGTTTCATATTTCTTGCACCTTGAAATTAAGTAATCAATTCTATTGAATAATATATGTGTGTGTGTGTGTGTGTGTGTGGTTGCAGGTTTTATCTTTATTGGTAAATTTGTTAACATTTGAGTATCAGATTGGATAGAAATATATTGATCGGAAGTCATAAAAGAATAGCGTTCTTCCCATTAGAAACATTGCAATAATTTATGCATAAATATGGCAGAAAATAAAAAAAATGGACAATAGTAATTAACACAGTATCTAATTCATTCTTCCTGCAAGATGTTTCCAAGTGACTTAGGCACCCAAAAGATAATTTACTCAACAGAAGTTCAGCCCTCGCAAGCTTCGACTTCTATATACCATATTCTTATTGATTCCCCATTAACCTAAAATCGCCTATTGACACAATGTGCTTTATTAGCTACATGTCTACCTGCAACAAAGGTTCTCTTTCATTATATCAACAATAAAAGATTTTAAATGCAATGATTGACATCGTATCTAATTCATTCTTTCACTGGTAGGCAATTTATACAGATCGACCATCCTTATCTAGCAGACTAGAAAAGTAAGAAATGGACCTGCATCCAAATGCCAAAATATGGATATCAAAGCTGCTTGAAATAAAATCATTTTTCTTTGACCTTGACTTATGAGCATTACCTTCTAGTTATATTAAAGCCCAAACAATGACAAATTATCATTGAATTATAATGAGCGACATAGTATTAAATTAAGATTAAAAAAAGTCACCAACATAAGATTAAAAAATAAAGTCACCATTAAATAGAATAAAAAAGTCACCAGCATAAGATTAAAAAATAAAAAGTCACCATAACATTTGTTCTAAAAACTATAAAGAGACTTAACCAGAACAAGTCATAACAAAGAAAATCCTACTGAATCAAAACAAGTCAACAATTCAAAACTAGTAATAAGAAGTCACTATGACATTGTTTTAAGACATTATAAAAAACGATAAACCGACACTTAAGTTTTCTTGATACGCTTCTTCTCTCGAGTAGACAATTTTCGGATTGAGGAGCTCATATCATTCACTGGGATTGAGGAGCTTGTATCATTCACCGATGGTTTCTTGTGCCAATCAATACACCTTTGATTAATCTGTTCCCTTAATTGATTAACTTCATGGGTCAACAGCCATATGAGTAGCTCATGTCTTGCATGCTCACTTTCCCTCTACATATAATTGATATAAGATTATTATAACTCACCCTCATAAATTATATTTAGTAACAAAATTTAGTGGATTATAATTACTTGATTAGCCAAATTATATTCACATATCGCGGCAATAGATGTTTCCTTTTACATCCTTTTGCATTGCACGGAGATTTGAAATAACATAAATTCCACAGTCATTACTGTAAAATTTAATAGATTATTAGTACAAAATACGATGTATAAAAAGTATAAAAATAAATAATCAGTAAGCTAGTTATACCTAATATGTTGTTGTGAACAACTATCAAACAATTTAATATGAAAATTACTGATGGGAGATGTATCAAAGTTGTCATCATGAAAAATGTTGTCAAAGCATGTCAACTATAAAAGAGCTTATGTTAATTCACATTTCATTATATAAGATAATTAAAATGAAAACTTTATGTCTAAATCAATATATACTAGCACTTGAATCTGATCAAACAATTTCATATTAAGTCATGTCCATCTTCTCATTAGAATTCCATAAGATGGCCTCTCTTGAAATCAAATCAAGCCTTAGCAAAGTGAAATGATCTTGAGGTTGATGGAATAATGGAACGAAAATCTGTATCAATATAAAAGAAGTGTACAAATTAATATCAATATTACCTATAAGTCAAAAATTAATATCAATATTACCTATAAATAAAAAAAACAACTAAACTCATTTTGGTTCAATACCTGGCTACATCCACTTATCGGACCTCTGCAAAATACACTTGACTTGCAAAATACATTTGATTTGTGCATATCAATATATGAATGAAACTTCTCTACGGACGTAAGATACTTCACCTGTTAGTGGAAAATAATAGCATATGATAAAAAAAATTACAAATAACAAAATAGGAAAATATGATAAAAAAATTACAAATTAACAAAATAAGAAATAAAGACTAATTAACAGTGTCGACTAATGGTAAAAACCATTTTGTCATTGTTGTCTTCTTTTTTATCTGATCAAGGTTAAGAGCGTGAATCGCCATTTCAATAACCTATCATCGATAAAGCAAGTAAATAAAATGACATTTCATTAATACAATGAAAATTCACTAAATAAATTCAAATATTACCATTTTTTCAAGCATCGCAATAGGTTGCAAACTCATTAGATGATTTCTAGTCAGACACAATTTTGCACTCTGAATAAAAATCTCACTGACACATTTAAAAGGAAATCCATCAATGAAATAATTATTATATTTCTAACGTACTATCATTTTTATGTAAATTAATATAATATCTTTTGTAATTAATATAATGTTTGAAAAAAAAATCATACCTCGGAATTTCTACACCCAATGTGTATTGAATTAGTTGGAAGTTTGATGCCAACAATATGGGCTGCTTTAGGTTCTCCTAAAGAAGATGTCAGAGACGTGTGAAAAGAATATTAAAATATTTCAGAAAAAAATTAAAAGTAAATTAAAAACTGAATGAAACTCTCACGTACCTCACGCTCATGGACAGATTTTTCCACTGATTTCATTGCATCTGATTCATTGTCAACCAAAAATTTCATTGGTTGTTTTAGTTTCAGATCACACGAAAAAACTGGATTTCTTGTCAAGTTGAGGCCTTCTTTGACTATTTCATGCCAACATGGATCTCCAACAAACAGTTTACGCTTCGGTTCACTCCTATTTCAGGAGTAATGATTGATACTGTTTGTGACCCATTTGAAATGGGAGCATTAATAAATTCCTTATAATCACTCTTGAGGTTTTCAGCACATTCTGTTAGTGTTGCTAAAGTTTTGCCCCGGCTTGTTTGGAATTCCATAGTGTTTGGATCACCAACATCATCAGTGGATGCATGGAGAGACCTCATTAACATGAATATGAAAGAATTAGATTCTGTCAAGCTCCTTATAGCATTCATTATAGGTTTCACTTCATCTAGCAAATCATGTTTAATATTGAAAGCCATGTCTGTCAGAAATTCCTTTAGTTCCTCCTTTGTGCTATATTTTTCATGGTTGATAGACTTTGTGCATCTCTTCAACTGTAAATTTTAAGAACAATTTAGCAAGTTTTTATAGAAAAAAATAATATTATAAAAACAAGAAACTAAATGACTAAATTAAATTACCTCCTCAATTGGTGTTGCATCAATTGAATTTTCATCTATTGAATTGATCATCTTTTAGAGTAATAATTACTAAAGAGTAAATTAGTTAGGTTGATATTTAAGAACACCGACTGCCAACAACGTTAGATATATAGTGATCAGCGTGAATGTGTTATATATAGTGATTAAAATGATTAATAATGAGATGATAATGATAAACATACAATTTAGATATGACTTATCACCTAAACCATTAACTAATTCGATCATATACTTACTGATGGTAATCTCTTAATTTGAGCTGATGGGAATCTCTTTCTAACTGTAAACAAGGGAAAAAAAAGAAAAAGTGATGGTAATCTCTTAATTTGATCATATGCTGATGGGAATCTCTTTCTAAATGTAAACAAGGAAGAAAAAGAAAAAGTGATTAATTCTGAATAATTTATGAGTAATCCTCATAGGATAAGAAGAAAATTTTTTTTTATTAAACTGTGATTAGTTTTTAAAAAAAAATAGAAACTGTGATTAGGTTTGTAAGTTTTAATGCTTCTTCAATCGTTGTTAATTAAAAGAATAAAATAAAATATAGTTTAAATTAAATAAAAATTTCCCTATCACCTTATATGCCCTCCCCTGCTCTTACTCCATTCTAGAACATAAAATTTGATCTTTCTCTACCTTTTGTTTATCTTTACATTTTACTACCATGAATATTGATCTGAATGATGCAGTTGGCTCACCATGTGAAAATGTAAGAGAAGGACCAAGTTCAATGAGTTTCGAACAAGGACCTGCATATGTTGAGGAGGACATTGCATCTGCTGAACTAAGATCAAATAGTGCTTCCACACAGACAAATTCCAATATTGATCTACTCAATAGTAAGATACCGAAGGATGCTCAGCAATGGACCGAAGAAGATGTATTAGGAATAACATTCACATCTATTGATGAGGCGGAAGCTTTTTACAATGCATATGCAAATGTAATGGGTTTTAGCATGCGGAGTGACAAAGTTGTTAAACGGGTAAATGGAACCATATCAAAAAGAATTTGGGTTTGTAGCAAGGAAGGATACCGAGAAACTAAATATCTTGCAATGACAGATCGCAAGAAAGATCCTCGTAGATTAACAAGATGTGGATGCGATGCTTGTTTCATTATTAAGCTATCCGATGACAAACAATACCAGCCCATTAGATTTGTTACCCATCATTCCCATGATCTTGCCTTAACAGAGCATGTCCAATTCCTTCCTAGCCATAGGGTCATATTAGACCGGAGCAAGCTGAACAAATTCAAGACTTACAGTCGACTGGTGTTCCACCTGCACAAATCATGGATTACTTGATCACCATCTCAGGTGGTTCTTCTTGGGTTGGTTTCACTCGGAATGACTTGTATAACTACACTAGTTCTGAAAGACGAACACGTCAAATGGATATCGATGCTAAAACGACAATTGCATCCTTTCATACCATGGCCCTTATTGATCCAGGATTATATTGCATGTATGCAGTTGACGAATCTAATAAACTATGCAGGCTATTTTTTGCAGACACGCATTCTAGGATTGATTATTTAATATTTGGCGATGTTGTTGTATGTGATTCGACATACAAAACAAATGCATTATCAAAATGCCTCTTGTTGTTTTTGTTGGCACTAATCATCACAGAAGAACATCATTTTGGGTGTGCACTTATGAGAAATGCAACACATGTAACAAAATGTAAAGAATTCAAGAGAGATTTTAGAGATATAATGTTGAAGCCATATTCACAATATGAGATTCAAATGAAATGGAATAATTTTGTGAGTAAATATGTTGATGTTTTATATATCAGCAGAAGGAGAACCGGATGAAAAAGATCAATCTAAAAAAAAAGCGATGGAGAGAAGACATGGAAGAGTCCCTACACTTATTGGCCGAAGGATACTTTAAAGGGGTATTTTTTGCTGGGATGAACACCAGCAACAGATGCGAAAGCATGAACTCTTTCCTAAAGCGCTTTGTCAATACCAGCATGTCTCTTTGTAAGTTTTTCGAACATTATTGTCGTGGTTTTTCTCGGATGCGGCATTCTGATTTGCAATATGAGTTCTCCAATTCTCAGTCAACTATTCTTAATCAAGGACCACTTCCACCTATTTCTGCGCATGCAATCAATGTCTACACTTTTGATATCTACAGAAGGGATGTAAGAGCTTAAATATTATTATTAATTAATCTTCATAAATGACTCTGCATTTATAGTTAATTAATGTATATGATTTTTACCCTTACTTCAAGAAATGCACCATGAAAGTGCATACACGGCAGAAAAAGGTTTACAACAATTCACCAGATTCAAGGATGTATAATCTCATAAGATACGCACCAGATAAACAGCAACAGATGTTTCACATTGTGACAGTCCGTGCTTCTGATAAAAAACTTAGTTGTACATGTGGCTATTATGAGTCAGAGGGTTTGCCATGCAGACACATGTTATGTGCAATGAAGCGCGAAAACATGTCAGCAATTCCGGACATCATGATCAAGACAAGATGGAGAAAAGATGCCAGATCTAATTTTCATTTACAAGCCGGTTCTATCGTAAATGATGAAGATACAAAGCAAAAACGATTTGCCTCCTTACAATCTGAATGTCATCGCCTTTGCCATCTGGCATCTTCATCTGCTCAACAATTTAATGAGGTGCATATGAAGGCCATAAATGCAAATGCTAGCAACGATTTACCCCAACCCCAACCATCACAGTCACAAACTCAACCTTCAACTTCAAGGAATGTCATCAAAGATCCTGCAATTGTTCGATCAAAGGGATCGAGTCCTACCGCAGCTGCAACAACTAGAAGAAAATTAATGTAGAAGATGTGGTGAACCAGGACACACTAAAACAACTTGCCCTCATCTCAATTCAGCACCACCAACGCAACCAATTCCCTCTCCTTATTTGTCCTCAATCGCATCTTCTTCAGATGATGATTTTGACTATCAATTTTATATTTAGATATTTTTCTTTATTTCAATTTACTAGCTAATGTTATTGACTGGAATCCCAGGCCACTACCCTTTGAAAATGCTGTCATCGTTCTATTTCTATTTAATTTACTTTAAATTACTCTTGGAAAATGTCATGTTATCTTTATCTTTCTTTTCAATTTACTTTAACTACTCTAGTCTAAAGTGATAGTTAAATATTGTTCTTTTCTCTATTCAGAGATTGCTTTGTGTTTTCTGGAAATGCAGTGCAGGTGAATCTTATATTCACACCATTCACAAATCCAGAAATATGGAAAGGGAAATATATCCAAGATTAAGAAGAAAAAACTCATCTTTAAGAAATGCTGCTGAAGAAACATATA
>CANYLF011767182.1:0-11806 GCA_948193215.1 Bocquillonia castaneifolia | reverse complement strand
GACTTTGGTTACTCTCAATCCTTCTTGGTTAGTAAAATTTCAATTTATATATATTCTACTTCCATTCAATTATATCTTTTTATCAACTTATTTATTGATTATTTTATGCTTTGCTAACAAATAAATTATTTGTGTGTACAGGAACAGGATCCTACCCACCAATCGTGTCTCCAGACAGATTACTAACATCTTCAAAAAGATGTTATTTCCTAACACATTCAACTGGTTCCATGTGACGAATGAGCAGAGGGATTTGTACTTCAATGAGTTTAAGGTAAAATAATTCATAATAAATTGAATTTAAACTTACTATATAGAAATCATTTATTACTTATATATCATTTCAATTAACAAAATTTTTTTTTGGTTACTAACATTTGATTAATTTTTTCCTTATAATAGAAAGAGTTTCACTGGGAGCTTCCTTATACATAGGAAGATATCAGGTGGGTTTGGAACTCTCATGCTGGTAACGGATATGGAAGTGTCATCAACAAATTCAAGGACAAGTCGAGTAAAGGTTATCCTGAGGATGTATGGTGAGCTTGGCGGCAGGAGTGGAGTAAGGACGAGTAGAAAAAGAAGTGTGCCATTGCCAAGAAGAACAGACTGAGCGAGCCAGCTGGACCAGGGACAGGGATTGCTCGCCATACCAGTGGCTCTCGATCTTTCACAGAGCATGCTTAAGTTATGGTTAGTTAACTTATTTAATTTTTATAAATTCTACAATTATACTTAATTATGAAATTGATACTTGCATTTAATTTTCATTTATGTAGGCTCGAGAGGAGGGCCACGGGCCTTTATTGCTGCAGGTGTTCCTCCGTACACATACTTTGGAGAGCGACATGAATCATTTCGTGGACAAGAGGGCAGAGGCTGTTAATGTAAGTAATAATCTTATATTATCATTTTCTTGATTATCTTATCCACTGTTATATGTTTCAATGTAAATTGCAACCTTTTGGATTGAACAGGCTCGATATCAGGACTTACTGAATGCTGCTACTCAGCCTCAACCGGAATCTTTAGGGGGGGAGTGCCATACGTCACAGCCGGAGCCAGATTCAGATTCTTTGTATATTGTCGCTGTTGAAGGGATGAAGAAGCAGCGTATATATGGCCTTGGCTCCTTTGCAACATCATTGCTGGCATCGTCTATTGATTATGCACCTACTGCGTCATCACATGCGCCGCCTCTGTCTACACAGTCACAGCCGGACTTATACAGATCAGATCCTGAGTTTCATAGAGTTGTGGAGTGATTAGTATCGTCACTTATGCAGCATACAGTTCATCACACCATTAGATGGATTTCAGAGTATGCTCGATCGCAGGGCATCCCCGTTCCAGTTGATATTCCTCCACCGCCTCTGTTTATGTACCATCGATCCGGCGATCATCAGCCAGCACCTCAGACTGATGTCAAGCAGCCGACAGTACCTCAGACTGATGTCGAGTAGCAGGCAGGCACTCAGACTGATGTAGAGCATCATCACGAGCTGGATCATCAAGGAGACCCCCCTACAGCTTAGGACTTGGTTGTATGCTTTGTACTTTAGAACTTAATTGTTTTATTGACACTATGTATACTATTTTTTGATTATTTTACATTTACTTTTTTTAATCGATTTTCAGTTTTAATTCGATTTTCCTCCAAATTTATATGTAGCATTTAATTTAATGATTGATCAGGGTTTTATTTAAATACAATATTTTATATATAAATTTTTATATATATTATATATAAATTATTTTTAAAAAAATAAAAAATTGAATTAGAAACGGATATATCCATTTCTAATTTTAGAAATGGATTTAGAAACTGATATATACGTTCCTAATTTCATTTTTAAAAAATAAAAAAATTAGAATTAGAAACGGATGTAACCGTTTTTAATTCTAATTTTTCTTCGTCCCCGAAATTCTGTTTCTAATTAGAAACGGATTTGTCCGTTTCTAAATTCATTTCTAATTAGAAATGGACCGTCTCCAATCACTGTTAGCGATGACGTTTTTAGAAACGGATAAAATCCGTTTTTAAATAGATTAGAAATGAATTTTGTCCGTTTCTAATCCGGAAATTTCTTGTAGTGGAATAGTTATTATTCGATATAATTAAAGAAATAAAATTTTACAAATGAACCAAAATAAAAATAAAAATAAAAAAATCGATTTTATATGAAATAGACATTTTGTTCTTTACCTAATTACCTTTTGGAAATAACTATTGTATTTCATTTTAATAGACGGCCTGTGAATATTCTCCCATACAATTTTTATGAGTTTAATTCTCCAATCATGAAGAGTTTAAGCTGAATAAAAAGGTAAATAATTAAGAAGGGGATAGTCATACCAAATAGTTCTTTTATTATTTGTTTGTTTGTTTATTTATTTAATTTATTTTTACTTTTACAATCGAAGATCAAATTAAGGCAAATTGCGTAGCTAGAATATATAGTTAATAATACTAGTGCAATTAACAAGTAACCCATCATGAGTTAGCTAGAACATTGATTGATTCAATCAAAGTTTTGGCCTAAGAATAGCACCTTTAATGATAAGTCCGGTCTTCCAATGCCCACCATGTTCAAAAATGTTAAAGCTAACTTCTCCTGATGTATCTTCTTGTTGAATTGTAAAGGTGCCAACATTGAGCTCTATCCATTCATCTCTTGGCTTCTCAAGTAAAAGAAGTTGTCTTTCACGAACCAATCCGCTTGGAAGGCACAGTTTAAGATTTATGGGAAGTTCCCAGCCTGATGCATCTTTCGTCAACTTCACTTCATAAATAGCTTCATATGTAACTCCAGGCGAGAGATCAGATATGCCAAATTTTCCCCTCACATCCAGCCAACACACATGGCTTAATTTCGCTACTTCAACATTTTCTTTCCTGCAAAAACAAACAAACCACTGTTCTGTTTATATATGATTTTTCTTTTTCTTTCTCAAATTAATTAAAATAAATAAAATTAATTTTCTCACCCTGTTTCCTTAAAACAATTCCAAATCCAGTTTTCATGACCACCCCAAGTGATGTAGAGTGATCTTGCAAACAATTGGAAGCAATTATGGCCGTCTTTGTCCACCCATTTCATCTACACAAGTTAGAGTAACAGAAAAAAAAATTAATTAGCTCATAAAGATTATAATTAATAACTTGCTAATTTTCTAAACTAATCCAAGTAACAACAACAATTGCTAGCCAATTACTATGTAATATTGTAACCTTTCTCTTGTTTTCCAGAAATACTTGAGAGCTTTCCACTTTTTCTGATTTTTTTATTTTCATTTTCAGATTTAATGGCTTGATCGATGTTTTCTTATCTGCCTTCTCTCTTCTTCTTAGTAAAGATCGAGTAGATATATATGTCAATTAGATGCTTTTCTTTTGTGTGTGTGTGTATATGTATTATATGTATATATTGCGTTGGATCGGATATGTAGTAGATGAAGAAGAAGATTAGAAAAGTGGTAAGTACATCTTTCAAGCTTTTGAAAAGTACACAAATGCCTTTCCCTTCCCTTCCCTTCTTCGAAGCTAAGAATAAGAGGTTGGTTGTTTTTTTCTTGAACGGACAAATACGAGACCCAGTCTAATTCAACACGCAACATTAACTAAACCTTGTCCAATGTTTGACTCTTTGTTTAATAATTGAGTATTTCCAAATAATAATTGAGTATTTCCCATCTCAGCTGCATCTCTAATTTTTTTTTTTGGTAAATATGTGATGATCTACCATTATATTGGGCCTAAATAGGTTCATCACTCTCACCCTAGGTGTATAAAAAGAATGCGAAGCACACTAGGATTTTTCCTACCCTGACTACTATATAAGCTAAGGAGAACCCTCCAAGAAAGGTAATTGATCTCTCATTTAACCATTCATATACTTTACCTAGCAAACACTTTACTGACTTAGGCATCAGAGGGTTTACGGGGATCACACCCTACCTTTGAGGGCTTTGCTTGACTGTGCAGAGATAGGACTAGTCGGTGGACCACAACCGGTACGGGAGGATCTGGACATGATCCATCAATGGTGCGGTGAGCGTGGCTAGCAGTGACTTGAAATCTTAAAAAATGTCGTTCACACAACTTGAACAGCCAAAAAATTATGATCTGAATATCAAATTGAAGCTAATGACGAGCTCTACCAAAAACACAAACAAACTCATCAAAATTTCACCGAAGGAGATGGAAAAAGAGGTAGGAAGTGGCTGCCCAAGCGGGAATTCTATATTCCTATCATTTTCTTGCAAA
This sequence comes from Bocquillonia castaneifolia, assembly GCA_948193215.1. Classification (NCBI taxonomy): domain Eukaryota; kingdom Viridiplantae; phylum Streptophyta; class Magnoliopsida; order Malpighiales; family Euphorbiaceae; genus Bocquillonia; species Bocquillonia castaneifolia. The sequence goes on along the minus strand of CANYLF011767182.1, from coordinate 7,539 downwards.
TCCGACACTAAAAACGTGTTTATCGGCCCCAAAAACCTTTGGGTAAGTGAGAACTGAAATTTTCGGTGGTGTTTTGATGGTGATCAGAGCTGTCCGAAGTTTATGCTTCTTTTTCAGATCTACTGTTTCTTGGCGACCGGAGGGAATATTCCAAAGATCCGGCCAGGAGAGCCGTCAGACCAGGAGAGCAGCCACATAGGCATGAGAGCCGTCAGAAAGGCCAGTAAAGCCGTCACAAAAGCTAGGAGAGCGTCAGGCCAGGAGATCCGCCACATACGCAAGGAGCCGTCAGAAAAGGCCAGAAGAGCTATCAAAAAAAGGCTAGGAGAGCCGTTAGACAGGCCAGGAGAGCCATCACAAAGCGAAGGAGAACTTATATATGCTCAAGAGCACATGTGTGTTATAAAAGCATAAGCGACACAGAATGTGAAAATGCATATGACTATTTTCAACAAGGAGCGGATCCTCAAGGTCACATTCGCGGGTCTATACCTCCAATTTTAGAGCCTATACAACACATAAAGATGCAGACACCTTAACAGATAAGTTTCTTTTTTACAAAAAACTCTCAATAGTTATATACCATGACATATGCCCAATTAAAAATGAGGTAATAGCATAAATGCACTATTGCAATTGTCACTTCTCTTTACCTGATTGGCTTGATATGCATAAAGTTGCCATGAGCACAATTGCGTGTATTTAAATTTTTTCCTGCCAAAGAGGAGGGTCAAGTAGGGTCAAGCATAGATTGCATGAAACATAAAGATTCGATTTCTTGAGATAATGCTCTCTCATATTCAATTATTAATCATTGCCGTTGAGATCAAATTGTTGCTTAATGATCTAAAACCGCTAGCATGTCTTTGGCTTAATATACCAAAGCTTTACAATTAAAGATTTTGCAGGTGTTACTTACACTTTCGGATAAAAGGCATTAAGGCCACAGAGCCGACCAAAGACTCGGGTACTAAGGGTGGTGAAGAGGCCGACCTATCAAACCGCTATAAGAGGCTCCAAGTAGTCCAGGCGAAGAGGCACATACCTATCAAACCGCTATAAGAGGCTCCAAGTAGTCCAGACGAAGAGGCACAGACCTATCAAGCTGCTGTAAGAGGCTCCAAGTAGTCTAGGTAAAGAGGAACAGACTATCAAGCCGCTGTAAGAGGCTCCAAGTAGCCCATACGAAGAGGCACAATCCTATCAAACCGCTGTAAGAGGCTCCAAGTAGTCTAGGCGCATAGGCACAGTCCTATCAAACAGCTGTAAGATGCTCAATTTAAGCCCAGGCAGAGAAGCAAAGTCCTAAAGAACCGTCGTAAGAGGCTTCAAACATCCCATACAAAGAGGCTAAGTCTTAGAAATCCGCCATAAAAGACTTTAAACATGTCAGGCAAAGAGGTCAAATTCCTAAAAGCTGCCATAGTGACCTAAAGATCCAAGCGAAGAGGGTAATTGCCAAACAACCATCTAACAGCCTGAGAGGCTAGGCAATAAAGTGCCAAGCAATCACCGAAAAAAAGATACGGTGTTACCACATGACCATACTTAAAAGTGTAGTAAAACCTCTTTTCGGGGAGGAGGCGAATGGTTCAATAAAGCAGATTAGCCGCAAGTCCATATGACAAAGGCACAGAAGATGGCCCTAAGAGCCGTACAGCCATGATTCCTCAGAGACGAGGCTTCAAAAGCAGACAAGATTCGCACAAGCCACAAGTCCTCAGGGGTAAGGCTTTAAAGACGGCAACACATGAGCCGCACAAAGACCTAAAGTCCCAAGTGGCTAAGGCACTAAAGACAGCCACACATGAGCCGCACAAAGACCTAAAGTCCTAAGAGGCTAAGGTATTAAAAAAAAGGGGCAGGGCATAAAAAACATGCAAGGTTAAAGAAGAATAACCATAAAAACACTCGACATAAAATAGTACAAATTAGCTAAGCGGCTCAATTTCAAGATCCGCCAAACAACATGCGCATCAATTTTACAATCCTATCATAGTATGCGGTTTAATCTCATAAAGTGAGGTATGCCAAGAGAGACACTTAAAAGTGTAGTCAATTTCTTTTCGGGGGAGGAGAAGGATAATAGTCAAAATATCATATCTATAAATGCAGGATCGCAACATGAATAAGCATGTTATATTTTCTGATTAGATAAAGCAGATAAGCCATAAGTGCACTTGGACAAAGGCAACATGTCTCCAATCAACCCGCCATCAGGCGACTAAAAGGATTAAAGATCCGTTCATGACAAGCAAATCAATTTTATAAGTAAGATCCGCCCAATATTAGGCGATTCAACTATTAAAGATACGCTAAACATTAGGCGACTTACGACAACCAAGAAGATCCACTCAATGCAAGCGGCTCAACAGAAAGGCTAAAGCAATAAAGATATAGGTTACAAATATAAAATATCCATAGCAAACCGCTTAAAAAGTAAGCGGGCGAAAACTCACTGGACAACCGCTTACAATATGAGCGGGTCTCCAACAAAGGAATGGTTCAAAATCACAAAACCAAGATATAAATTGTTCAAAAATTACAAAGCAAAGCACTATATGGTGTTACCGCATAAACACACTTAAAAGTGTAGTCAACTTCCTTTTCGGGGGAGGAGAAGGATAATAATCATACTTACATGGGCAGAGTCATATTTATACAAGCAAAATTACTGCAAGGATATCCACTAAAGACCAAGCGACACAAAATAAAGAAGATTCATTCGATAAAAAGAGTCCAATTTCATAAGTGAAATTTGCCAAACACCAAGCGGCTCAATATAATCAAGAGGACCCGCTCAATGAAAGCGATTCAATTTTATAGGTGATATCTACCAAGTAATAAAGTGAATCCAAACAATAAAGAAGACCCGCTCGATGTAAGCGGCATAATTTTATAAGGCGAGATCCGCCAAATATTTGACGGCTTAATACCATCAAAACCCGCTCAATATCAATTAGTTAAATCTCATAAGATTCATCAAATATCAAGTATCTCATTTCTAGTAAGAACTCATTACAAGTTCCCTCGAAGAAAAGACAACACAGTTAAAAAAGCCCCACTTATACATAACCCGCCACTCCACAAACTAGCCATGCCGTATCTTGAACGATACAAGAAATCAAAAATTTCAAATCTTGAAAGTTCTTTAAGGGGCAAAAACTCAAAAATAAATTTCAAATTTCAAAATTCAAATATTATCACTACAGATCGCTTCAGTTTGGGGACAAATCTTCAATGTCCCATATGCCGGCTATGTTTACACATCCGATGCCCATGTTCTAAAGCTTCGCACACTATGATTTTCTCATATTCATTAACCACGACATCTAAAGGCTTCGTATAGAGAAACCGGGACTATAGGAGTTCCCTTATTGTGATACTTAAAGGCTTCGTATTGTGGTACTCATGCCAAAGAATTCACCTCCAAGGCGATCCCTTGAGGCTTCGCACATTAATAATCCAAAAAGTATGTACCTTAAGGCGACCTCTAGAGGCTTCGTATAGTGACAATCCTGTCAAAGGATTTATCTCTGTTGTGACCATTAGAGGCTTCGCATAGTGATGTATCCTTGAAAATATCCTTATTGCGAGACCTAGAGGCTTCGCATAGGAATAGATTTTGTTCCTTATCAAAATATATGCCCCTAGCGATACCAATAGGATTCGCATAGATGAAAAATCTAACATATATCCCTATGGTGATCCCTATGGGCATCGCATATATAACATGTTTTATCGTATCTATTTGCGATGCCTCGAGGCTTATTCCATAGAAAGTGGATACATCCCTCGCTGTGACACTCCCAGGCCTCATAGCGTGGCACAAAATACGAATAAGAAACTATTTCAAGTCATAAATAACTTGAGACTTCTTTTAGGGGAGGTAGTGATGGTCTACCATTGTATTAGGCCTAAGCAGGCCCATCACTCTCACCCTAGGGGCATAAAAGGAATGCGAGGCACACTAGGGTTTTCCCTACCCTAAATATTATATAAGCTAAGGAGGACCCTCCAAGAAAGGTAATTGATCTCTCACTTAACCATTCATACACTTTACCTAGCAAACACTCTACTGACTTAGCCATCGGAGGGTTTACGGGGATCACACCCCACCTCTGAGGCCTTTGCTTGACTGTGCAGAGACAGGACTAGCCAGTGGACCACAACCGGTACGGGAGGATATGGACACGACCCATCAAAATGCATCTCTAAATTTTATGGGTTTCTTACAATATTTTTTTAGTTTCCATTTTAGCATGTTAGGGTGTTTGGTTGAGCATATATCTGCAAGCAAATAATTTTTTTTTTGGGATATACTTCTATAAAAGGTATTTGGTGTTTTGTTTCAAATCTGCTACATATTTATATGCTTCATTTTTTAGCTTTTTTTAGGAGCAGATAATTTTTTTTTCTTTTTGACAAAAACAACATTTTAAAATAAGCTACACATTTTATATGTTATAAATTTTTTTATGGGTAAACTATAATTACCCCCTGAGATAACCTGATTACACTACTTTACCCCCGAGTTTTATATATCATACATTTACACCCATGTGTTTTATTTTTATTACAGTAATTACCCCTTGATACAATTTTAATCATTTGTTTTATAATTTTACACTAAATAAAAAATAATAACTTATAGTTAACAATAAAAATGATACTATAATACTAAAAGAATCCAAATTGATGTCTAAATATATTTATATAAATACTTATAAACTCTAATGATAAATACATTCATTAGCATTTTTATTTATAATAAAATATATTTAGACACTAATTTAGATTTTTTAGCATTATAATATCATATTTTACTGTAACTATAAGTTACTACTTTTAATTTTATATAAAATAATAAAAAATGATTAAAATTGTATCAAGGGGGTAATTAGTGTAGAAAAAATAAAATACAAGGGGGTTAAATGTATAATATATAAAACTCGGAAGTAACCCAGTGTAATAGCTATACCTTAGGGGGTTATTGTCATTTACCCTTTTATGTTGACAATTAGTTTTTAGATTTTTTTGTAAAATTAATTTTAAATATTTTATTAATTAATTTAATTGTATAATTATATTTTTATTGGTTTCTATAAATTAGATTTATTGTTAATCATGATTTTTTAAGAAATAATCATATGATTTTTTTTACATTTATATATACTTTATATATATTATATTTATCAATAGTTAATTTTTTTATATTTTTTTTGGTAGGAAAACCAAAAAGAAATACATTAACTAAAATAATGCAACAAGAAACAAAGTAAGGATATTGCCCTTCCACCCACATTACAACCTCTCAACTTGATCTAAAACTTTGTACAATTATGCACTATAAGGACTTCCTCTATATCTATATCCAACAGTCTGTATAATGCTATTGACAAATATTAAGAATGCTAAGGTTTTTATTGTGAAAAATCCTCCTATTTCTAGCTTTCCACAAATAATATACTGTAGTAGCAAGGATTAATCTTCTACACTCAACAATCTTGCTTTTCCCCTTAACATTAGTCTTATACTAATGTAGCAACATAGACCAGCTGATACGTCTGGAAATGCAATCACTAGAAGCCAGAAGCTTCCAAACCTGCCTACTAACTAAACAACTGCAAAAACAATGAGACACAGTTTCTCTACTATTACCACACATTGCACATAGATTGGCCACACAACCCGATTGAAATAACTTATCTCTAGTCCTTAATCTCTTATGAAACACAAGTCAGTGTAAGAATCAGCATCTAGGTACTGCAGATTTATGCCAAACAATTTTGAACCAAGGAACTGTTGGAAACTTAGGTCTCAACATATTCCAAGCAGTGAAAGTAAAAAATATACCTAAAGCCCATTGAATAGTATATGCACTATATGAGAGTTGAACTTGCTTAATTAAGTGCCAAACGTCTTTCATATCATCATTTATAGGCTCAGGTAAGCCCCACTCTTGCCTCTCCACCTACTGGCTACAATCCTACAATGCTTTGAAGACTGAAGCATGTATCTTTGATATTCAATTGAGGGAGCCTTTCTAGAATTAATTAACCATTGATCCAAGGGTTTTGCCAGAACAAAAATGATTGACCATTTCCCACCACATACTTGAAACAATTCTATATCCCAGGCCTAATTTTCAGCAGGCTTCTCTAGATCCAACTAGAGCTGATTGATGGTTTGGCAAACCAAAAACTATAATTTTTGAGTATATTCAGCCTTATTCATTCACACCATAGATAATCTGAACCCTGTAGTAATTTCCATACTAGTTTACAGAGAATGGCTTTATTCCACAGATGCACTTCCTTAATGTTGAGCCCACCCTCTTTTTTTAGTTTTGAAGATGTCATGCATGTTACAAGGCTTTTGGCATGCTCCGTAGCACAGCCATTCCATAAAAAGCTTCTACATATCTTCTTTATAGCATTAGCAATCAATGGTTTTAGGCATCAAAATGATTACTGCCCAGTAAGGATGGAAGCTGAGAAGAATTGCTTGAATCAATTACAGACGTCTTGCATAAGAAAGTGCCTGATTAGTCCATTGATTGATCCTAAAAGATAATTTCCCCAATAAACTCTGGCAGTCATTAAAACTCAACCTTTTTGTGATAAGAGGAAGCCCTAAATATTTCACAGGTAAAACTCATTCTAGGAAATGAGTCAGTTCCAACAAATTTCTTTTAATTGCATTAGATACTCATGAGCAGTAGATATGACTTTTATTGTTGTTCACAGATAAGCTTAAAACTTCTTCCAAGTGAAGCAAGGAATCATGAATCAATTTGATAGAATGAACATTTCCAGAACTAACTAGGAGCAGGTCATCTGCAAAAATCAAATGACTGAGTTTCATAACCTTACAACCTGAATGGTATTTAAAAGACTCAAAAAGCCTATACTGTAAGCTTCTAGTACAGTATTCCATGCAAATCACAAAAATTGGGGGAACCATTGGGTCCCTTTATCTCAACCCCTTCTTAGCTTGAAATCTGATCCCTTGAGTTCCTTTTTAACTTACAGGTACATTGTGGTTCTTAAGCATTCCATGATGAGCTTGATGATGGAGTCGAAAAAATTAAAACCAATCGACACCTCCTCTATGAAATCCTAGGCAATGGAATCACAGGCCTTTTGAGGATCCACTTTCAAAAGACACTTAGAAGGAGATTTTTGAAGGTGATAGCGATGAACTAATTCATGAGCTAGGATGATGTTTGTCACTTATAGCCCTGCCCGAGATAAAAGCTGACTGGTTATGGGAGATGAGCTTTTGAAGAATATCTCTTAATCTAGTAGTGAGCACCTTTGTAATGACTTTATAAAGAACAGAACAACAAGCTATTGGTCTAAATTCTGAAACCTTAGTTGTTGTTTGAGTCTTGGGTGTAATATCCGTGTCCCAATTTTATTTTATTTTTTTTTCTCATGAGCATGGCATGATATATTAAATAAAATTATTTTTTTATGAGAAGTTTGTTAGTAGAATGCATTAGAAGAGTATTGTGTGTATAGTAAAGTTTATGGA
>CANYLF011766906.1:0-16608 GCA_948193215.1 Bocquillonia castaneifolia | reverse complement strand
GCTTAATTGAATTTGATTTAGTGATTGAATTACCCCTCTAGATGGATTCCTAAGCTCTAGTGTTTTTATTATTGGATTTTCTTATCAAATTAAATTGTTTTAAGCTTTTAATTAATTTTTCTTGCTTTAATTTTAATTGTTTAATTTGGTAAAGTTATTAAGTAGTTTTAAATTTTCTCAAAAATCAAATCAAGGGTATTCGTTTTAATTTTTTTTTATTGATTGGGCCTTTAATCGAAAAATTGATTAATAACGACTTGTCCCTGTGGATCAACCTCGTAACCCGAGTTTATTACTTCGATAATCCATATCCATACACTTGTGGATAGTCATCAAAAACTTTTGTTCTAAAAGAGGTATTTCCCATAACTTTTCATGTCCAAGAAATCCTCAACAAAACGGTGTTATTGAAAGGAAATATTATACCTTGATTGAGATGGCTAGGACTATACTCAATGAGTATTCATTGCCTTCTTACTTTTGGGCCGAAACCATCAACACATCATGTTATATTTCAAACCGTGTTTTGAAAAGACCTATTTTGAACAAAACCCACTATGAGTTATGGAAAAGAAAAGCACCCAACATATCATATTATAGAGTTTTTGGTTGTAAGTGTTATATTTTAAATACCAAGGACTATCTTAGGAAATTTGCATCCAAAACAAATGTGGGAGTCTTCTTAGGCTATTCCACCTCAAGCAAAGCTTATAAAGTCTTTAATAAAAGAACTCTAGTTGTTGAAGAATCCATGCATGTTACCTTTGATGAAACTAGTAAATTTAATCTTGTGAAAGGTAGTGTTTCTTGTGATGATGTTGTAGGTGGACTTGAAGATCTCAACATAGGAGAAAATGCATCTCAAGATTCAAAAGAGCTTGACAAGGATGATGGATCACAAGAGCAACATGCATTGGATGAAAATAGAGATGATCAAGCAGATGTGGATCACCAACAAGTGCATGGAGATCTCTCAAGAGCATGGACCTTCTCCAAAGATTATTCTAAGGACAATATCATTAGTGAGACTTCTAAGGGTGTAAGTACTCGAAGCCAACTTAAACTCTTAGAATCTAATCTTGCATTCCTTTCTCAAATTGAGCCCAAAAATGTTGATGAGGCCCTCAATGAGGAGAGTTAGGTACTTGCTATGTAGGAGGAACTCAATCAATTTGAGAGGAATAAGGTTTGGGACTTAGTGCCTAGACCTAAGGATCATCCAATTATTGATACTAAATGGGTTTTTAGGAACAAATTGGATGAACAAGGTCAAGTCACTAGGAACAAAGCCTTATTGGTTGCTAAAGGGTGCAATCAAGAGGAAGGCATTGACTATGATGAGACCTTTGAACCCATTGGAAGATTAGAAGCCATTAGAATTCTTTTAGCATTTACATCTTTCATGGATTTTAAATTGTTTTAAATGGATGTCAAAAGTGTTTTTCTAAATGGTTTCATTGAAGAGGAAGTATATGTTGAACAACCTCCCGATTTTGAAAATTTTGAGTTTCCAAAGCATGTTTTAAACTTACCAAGGCCTTATATGGTTTGAAACAAGACCCTAGAGCTTGGTATGAAAGGCTTAGTAATTTTCTTTATGAAAACGGTTTTACTAAAGGGAAGGTTGATACTACACTCTTCATATAAAGACATAAGCATGGCATACTCATTGTCCAAATTTATGTCTATGATATAATATTTAGTGCTACTAATGAGAGTCTGTGCAAGGAATTTGCTAAGTGCATGACTAGGGAATTTGAGATGAGCATGATGGGAGACCTCAAATTCTTCTCGGGATTGCAAATTAAGCAAGGAAAGGATGGCATCTTCATCAACCAAGCCAAATAAACCAAAGAGCTTCTCAAATGGTTTGGGATGGAAGGATGCAAAGCTAGCAAAACTCCAATGAGCACTAAAATGAAGTTGGACAAGGATGAAAGAGGTAAATGAGATGCTCTTTGAGAAAAAGTATAGAGGTATGATTGGCTCACTTCTTTACTTAACTTCATCTAGACCCTATATTATGTATGCTACATGCTTGTGTGCACATTTTCAATCATGTCCCAAAGAGTCTCATATGCATGCCGTTAAAAGAATTATAAAATATTTGCATGGCACCATGCATTTAGGACTATGGTATCCTAGGAGTGTTGCTTTTGATCTAGTTGCATACTCGGATTCGGATTATGCCGGTAGTTTGATGGATAGGACAAGTACCTCTGGTACTTGTCAACTACTTGGCAATTGCTTGGTTTCTTGGTGTTCCAAGAAACAAGTTAGTGTTTCTTTATCAACCATCGAAACCGAATATATAGCAGCAGGTTGTTGTGGATCACAAGTCTTGTGGATGAAACAACAATTGAAAGATTTTGGTTTAGATGTTGGTTGTATTCCCATCAAATGTGACAACACCAGTGCCATAAATCTCTCAAAGAACCCTATCCAACACTCTAGGAGTAAGCATATAGACATCAGACATCATTTCCTTAGCGATCATGTGCAAAAGGGTGATGTAGTATTAGAATTCATTGATACTACTAACCAATTGGCTGATATTTTTACAAAACCTCTCAATGAAGAATGTATGAACTTCATTAAGAGTGAGTTAGGGATACTACATGGAAGCACCCTTTGATTTTCATGTTTTCGTTTGTAATTTCTTTCACTCATATGCAATAGACATGGCTTTACTTCTTAGTTCTGTCCAATAAGTTTAAAGGAGTAAATGCAAGTCACACAACAAGTATGGAGCACCTTGGAGCTTAGAAAATCATTTTTGAATCTTAAAACATTGAAAAAGTTTTTAACTTGTAATTCGTGGGCGTGACATACTCAATCGCGGCCACGATATTACTGCTCTTTCAACAAAACTCTATGTTTCTTTAATTGAGGACGCGATTTACCTAATCCTGCCCGCGACCTAAAATGGTTTTTGGAAAATAATAAATTATTCAACATCACGGTTGCGACCACCTTGGTCGCACCTACGATCCTTTATCCAGAGAGATCACTTTTTCAAAAATTATTTTTATCAAAATCATGGACGCAATTTATGAAATCGCACCCGTAAAATTTCAAAATTTTTGAATGTAACGGCTATTTCAAAATATCTCGGCCGCGACATGATACATCACGCCCGTGACTCGCCCAGTTTTTCAAAATTTCTAGTCGTTACTAGCCGTTGTTAAATGGCTAGTTGGCAGATTTTTAGGGTTTTTCAAGCCTTCAAATGCTCCAACATGCCTATATATACCCTCTTGCATATGTGAAAGGGTTTATAACCTCTCTCTCAAAATTTCAAAGCTTTTAGGATATTTTCTCTTTTACTCCTCCCTCTTTAGTGCTTTAAAATACACTTTTCTTGTGCATAATCTGTTTCCCATTCATTATCATGGACCAAAGACTAACTAAAAGCCAAAAGGGAAAAGGAAAGGCCAAAGAATCACCTACACCACCTCCTAAAAAGCATAGAACCGACATTGTCATTAGGGAACCTAGTGCTACCCTTGCTGTTGCTCCTCAACAACAACAAGAGCAACAGCGTCAATGAAAACCAACAAATGGTAACCTAATTGAAGCCATGCTTGATACCCTCACTATTGATGAAAATGTGAGGTGTAGGACCTTAATGGGAAGGGAGTTCTTTGAAACAAGAACCCTTGGTGCTACCTCAATTGGAATGCTAGGGGTTAGGAATGAAGTCATAAGACTTCTAAAGAACCTATCTTTTCTCAAGTTTGTTAGGCCTCTCTACCCCGGCTACAAGAATTTGGCATATGAGTTCCTTTTCTCCTTGGTAGTCAACAAGAAGTTAGGAGGAGATTTGGGGTACTATGGGATGAGTTTCAAGTTGTTTGGGAAGGAGTTCACCATGAAAAAGTAAAAAATGGATGAATGCTTCAAATTTTCTCCTATGGGTATAGCCACCTTTAATGAATATTCGATGGAAATTCAAGAATTTTGGAGGGAGATTGCATGTACTCCAAGGTTTAGAGCCTCTCATTCCCAAGCCAAGGGCCTCAACACCCTTCCCATCTTCATCCTTCATAAGGCCATTGTAAATTCTATTTTTTCCAAGAAGGAAGGCAATGACAAAATATCATAAAAGGACTTGCTTTTCCTTCATTATGCTATTAAAGAGGAACCCATACAAGCTGCCTTCTTCTTCATTAACCATCTTCTTCATCTCCAAACTGCCAAAGCAGGTGCTATAGTGGTTGGCTCCTTTGTTACCCATATTGCTTATTTTCTCTCCTTTGATTGCTCCAAACCCCAAGCCTACCTCTTTCCCTTAGATTCTCAGTGGATTTAGGCATCATGGACCTTGACTACTTTGTCAAGAAGGTCAACATAGTGAGGAAGCAAGAAAATGGCACCTATTTCTATTTGGGTGGTGTCATTGATCAGGAAAGGGAGGCTAGAATAAAGGAGAGAGAAGACAAAGCAAGAGAAGAAAGGGAGGCAAGATAAAAGGAGAGAGAAGAAAAGGCAATAGAAGAAGGGTCTACGGCTGGATCAAGGGAGGAAGGGGAAGGAATCCCTCATGGTGAACCAATTCCTATTCCCCCTATTTATATTAGGGATATGAGACAAGAAGCAACCTCTCCATCCCCTTTCATGGACATCCTTGCCTCACTCAAGAGGATTGAGGACAAGCTTGAAGCCCAAGAGGCTTCTAACAAGAAGATTGAGGTTCGCTTGGATGATCAAGATGAAGATTTAACCTCTCTCTATCAAGACCTTCAAGCCATTCATACCAAGCTTAGGATGGACTGGTGTGACCATGATGACTTCTAGACCTACTTGGTCTTAGTATCTTATGTCCATTGCATCTCACTCATTGCATCCTTATATTTTATCTTTTTTATCTCTTTGTTTCCATCTTATGCATATTTGTTATCTGTTTTATGTTCCCTTGTATCCATTCATGTTATATAATGAATGAAGTTTTTATGCTTTAATGTATCTTCTATCTTATTCCATTATTGTTCCTCTTATCATATTGTGCTTTTGAGTTGACAAAGGGGGAGAAATCTCCTTGTTTTATGTTTTTCAAAACCTTGCACAAGTTGAGGGGGAGCAATTCCATCAACTCACACACTTAACTCCTTGTTTTTAAATCTTTTTGAACTTTGTAAGTGTTTTGGTTGTCAAACTCAAAAAGGGGGAGATTGTTGGCCTTAGTGGCATCAATCCATCCTATTTTGAGTTTAACAACCTTTTATCTTTGTCTATCTAAGTCTCTAAGTGTGTAGGTTGCCTTTCACAAAGCATAAGTCTAGTTTTTGGATCATTCCTATAAATCTCACCTGGGACTAGGAGGATCACGTCCGTGGCACTATATCATGCCTGCGTTCACACAAGAGCCCTCGTGATTTGGGACATATCCCGCCTGCAAAATGCAAATCGCACTCAAGACTTTTGGTGAAAATTTCTAAGCTTCTATTTTCTTAGATCGGGCCTGCAACCACTCAAATCGCACCCGCGATTAAAGAAACAGAGAGTCCAGTTTTGAAGGTCATTAAGGTCACGCTCTTGACACATAAATTGCACCCGTGATTTAATCAAATAGAAAGCCATTTTCAAGGCATTCTCTAGATGATCATGTCACGCCCGCGATGGGAGATGTCACCCCCGCGATATTCAAGGAAGATCCTAAAAAAACTAGCCGTCGGGAAGATCGCGCCCATGACAAGCATTATCGCACAAGCAACCTGACAGATTTCAGTGCATTTAATGCAAAAGTAACTAGACATTAGAGACACCTTTTGGGTTGTTTCTAACAGCTAGTTTTGGGTATTATGGCTATAAATACCCTTCAGAAATGTTCTTTAAAAAAGAATATTAATTCTTTGATAGCCAAACTCTTGAAAATTTATTTCTCATCTTTGTAATTAATTTTTGTTTGGTTTTGGGTAGCTAGAACTCTAGAGCATTTGTTGGTTAGGTTGAGTGAATTAGTTATCCATTGTACTAGTGTCAATTCTTTGTGAGTTGAGGAAACACTAGGGTTGGTTGTGAGTTGGCCATTTGTAAAACTCATTGTAAAGGTTGAAGATAGCCTATTGAAATCTTCATTGTAAAGGTTTGGGATAGCCTTGAAATCCCTTGTATCACTATTGTGGTTTAGTGGAACCCCAAAGAGGTCTTTGGAAGAGTGGACGTAGGACAAGTTGGGTCTGAATCACTATAAAATCCTTTTGTGTTCATTCTAGTTCATCTTCTTAAATTTTTTAATTCCGCACCAATTCACCCCCCCCCTTTGGTATTTAATTGAACAACTTAGTTGTTGCCTCTTGGAACTGTACCCCATTATCAGAAACTATGTGATGTGGCAACCCAAATCTGTTATTCAACATCTGGTCAATAAACTCCACCATGTTTTGGGCTGTCACTGTTAGTAAGGATATTGTTTCAACATATGTCAAAAAGTATTCAACCACCACTATGATATATTTGAATCCGTTTATCACTTTCGGCCTTATCTCTCCAATGATGCCTATCCCCCAAACTGAAAATGCCCAAGGTGATGACAGGTTGTGTAATTCAGATGGTGGCAAATGGATCTTATCTCCATGTAACTGACATTCGTGGCATTTTCTAACAAGCCTGATACAATCTCAGTCCATGGAATCCAAGTAGTATCCTAGTCTCAAAATCTTTTATGAAAGCATATACCCATTCATATGAGGTCCACAAGTACCAGTATGTACTTCTTCCATCACATATGTTCCATCCTCAATGAGGCATCCAAGCAAGAGTCCTGTGAATGCTCATCTATTGAGGGCACCATCATGACTTGTATAATTTCTAGACAGCATTCTCAGACCATGCTTTTGTTTTCCAGTTGTCTCTAGGGTGTATTCTCTTTTATCAATGAATTTCTGCACATCATAATACCAAGGCTTCGCAATCGGCCCATACACCATCACCACTTTTTCTCCCTGGTAGCAAGGCATTATGGTTTTGATTGTCACTAGAGGCTTCATGGTAACACCTTTAGGACTATCCCACATGGATGCAAGAGCTACCATCTGGTTTTGCCAATGGTATGGTTTCTCCCTCTAGAATAATCAAGACTGCACCAATTCCGGGTGCTCCACTCTACTCTCATCTGCTTTGGCCATCATGGCACCAATATCTTCATCTTCTAATGCTAGATACAATATAAAGTGCCTTCCTGCCTTTGATGGATGAAGGACAGGTGGAGTCATTAAATACTTTTTTGTTATTTAAAGGCCTCCTAGCATTGTTCGTTCCACTATTTTGGTTGATTTTTTCTTAATAGCTTGAAGATCAATTCATAGATGGTTGTCAATTTTGAGATAAACCGACTAATATACTGGAGCTTCCTAAGGAAACCTCTGATTTCTTTTTCTATTCTTGGCTCCGGCATTGCTTGAATTGCTTTGACTTTGTCTAGATCCACTTCTATTCCTCTCTCACCGACTACATATCCCAACAACTTTTCAAATGTCACCACGAAAATGCAATTCTTTGGATTTAGCCTCAAATTGTACCTCTCGACTCTAGCAAAGAACTTATCTAAAGCCTTGAAGTGTTCTTCTCTGGTGGCTGACTTCACCATCATTTCATCTACATACACCTCCACTTCCTTATGCATCATGCCATGAAACAAGGCGGTAGCCATTCTCTGATAAGTCCCCTGCATTCTTTAAACCAAACGACATCACCTTATAATAGTATACCCCCCATTCGGTGATGCAGGCAGTTTTCATCTTGTCAATTAAAGCCATCATGATCTAATTATACCCAGTAAACCCATCCATAAAGGAGTACATGGCACTTTGTAGCTGCACTATCCACTAGAACATCTATGTGTGGCAATGGAAAGTCCCGATAATCAACACACATCTTAACTCGGCCATCTTTCTTTGGAACTGGAACAATGTTTGCCATCCACTCGGGATATTGTAATACTTCTAAAAACCATGCCTTGATCTGTTTCTCAACTTCCTATTTTATTAGTTTGGCCCATTTTGGTCTTAATCTTCTCAACTTCTATTTTACTGGCTTCATGTTCGGATCAGTAGGAATGTAATTCTCAGCTATCTTTTGGTCAATCCCAGGCATGTCATCGTAGGTCCAAGTAAATACTATCTCTATTTCTTTCAATATTCTTTTCAAATTTCTCTCTCTCTCATCAGTACTAACATCATATGCAATTAATATTTCCTTTGGGGTTTCTTTTGTGTCAAGATTAAATGCATTAGAATGTACAGAGTTTATGTCAAAAATTCTTATGGAATGATAAATGAAATGCAAAGTGCCATTAGAATCAATATCACACAAGTATAAGTGAAACAGAAATTGAACTTTTATTAAGATAAAACTGGATATTTATTACAAGGAAATAAAAGTTCATAGGAAATGAACATATATATTTAGTTCTAAGCAGCATCAGTGGTGAGGGAGTCAAGACCTTGCCTTTGCACTTCTTTTGGGGCTTCAGTGTATCAGACAGTATCTGGCAGTTCATAACGACACCTCTTGATCTTATCCTCTTGAAAAGGCACCTCATCATCGAGAATCTCACACATCTTTTTAATATGGTTCTGAGCTAAGTAATTGAAGGATTCAGTCATTTCCACTTCAACTGGACCTTGATCCAAAGTCTCAAGTAATTGGGCCTCTTGCATTGGTAGTTCATCTAGGCAGGATCCTACCCCAACTAGATGGATTAATTTCTTCAAGGGGTGTTTTAGTATGGGCTGGTGGCAAATAGGAGATCCAGTAGTCAAACTTTCCAGAGGGTTGACCCAGTTAGTCCTAGGCTTATTCTTCTTCAATTGGGACAAGCTCTCCTTCAGTTGGGCCAAGTCCTTCCTCATTTAAGCCTAAGACTTCCTCTTGCAAGAGGCTTGACTTGATGGTTTGATTTGGTAGTGGAGCATTTTAGTTATTTGGCAAAGGGTTAGTGTTTGGTTATCTATTTCCTGGGTCAATAATTTTTCCATTGATAATGAAGTCTTGGATAACAGGTATGAGTTTTAAGTGGCTATCGGCATGGTGGAACTTTATTTAGTGGTAACTGTAGTGGTCATTCTGGTTGTAGTTTGGGGTATTAGTACCAGGTAGGTTTTGAGCAGACCTTGGAGCAAAAAGTTTTAGGTTTTCCAGACCAGGGTTGATACTTTTGTTAATCTCTACCTAGAGTAGTATCATCCTTACATCCCAGGTGGTTTCGACATTCAGAGGTTGATTCATCACAGTTCTAAGGTTTATAGCGATTAACTAAGCCTACGAAACAGAGGGTTAGGATGACACGCAGGATGTATGTATGTATGAAATGCAAATGCATGACAAAGAAAATAAAGAAAATGTTAGTTAATAATCAGAAATACTACCCTCTAGACGTCCCTGGCCACTCTAGAGGGTAGACCTTCCAACCTTATTACTCCTACATACGTGTAGATCCGGTGAGTCACTCTTCCTAGGTTTTTGGCTTTGGGCCTTTACATCAACAGGGGATGCAAGTACCGATGTATGTGTGTGTGTGTGTGTGTGTGTGTGTGTGTGTGTAGCTCTCAACATCCAAACTAAACATTAAGTCATTATGACGTCCTTATCCTATGTCTTTGCTCTTAACGAGTTCTTAATATTCCCTATGTTCTAGGGCCATTTTAGCATAAGTCATGTACAATTAGACTAACACAGCAACATCCCTTTCACAAAGGTAGTAATCAAGGTTACTCTTCTCAAATCTTAACATTCCCTATGTTCCAAGGCCATCTTCACATTAACCAGGTACAATTAGGTTAATACTTTGACATCCCTTTCACATAAGTAGTAATTAGAGTTTGAATTAAGGGCAATAACATTATACTAGGTCAAAATAATGGCATCAAGCAACAAGAAATATTTGGTATCATCCTAGGGGAAATAACTAAGTTAACTATATGTGGGCTTTGTCCGGTTAAAAAGGTTTAAGGCTCCCACAGTAGTCGAACTCCCATTAACCATTACTATAATGGTGGGAGATTTGGCCTGAATTTCCCATTAACTATCACTCATTAACCATTACTGTGATGGTAAGCGATAGTAGGACAATTCAGCTACTGTGAATGGTAAAGCTAAAACGAGGCCCGCAAAAATGGAGTGGGACTTTTGGGTGTTGCTCTAATAGTACCGGGGGTTATCAGGCATTATGCAAGTATGCAATGCAAGAATAGACAATGAAAGTATAAATGAAAAGGTTTGAGACCACGTGGAATCTTATGCTTGAAATCCCCAATGGAGTCACCACTATGGATGGGAGGTGCGTCACAGCCCTAAATCATGGGCTAGACACCAAGCCGACCCAAGTATTTTAACAACCCCAGGCTAGCACCATTCATGGCAGAGATAATGTTTGTATAACAGGGCAAGGGAGTCGCTACCTGACTTATGGGCCAGAACCATACTTGTTCCACATTTTATGACGTCTGATTCCCTAGAGGACGCTAAAGGTCATAACCTAGAGATCTGAGCTTGGCATAAGCTATTCCTCTATTTTTGGGTCATACCTTAACATTTATACTAACATCATACTATCCCCTAACAAGCAACAATATAAATAAGGAAAGCAATAACACCTAATAACATGCTGGAAAGCGGTAAATCACGTATATAAGATAATAACAATTATGAACAACCATATGATATATACATACACCCTTAAGAATAGAAGTAAAGGAGAATAGAAAACCTTCCAGTGTCCTAAAGAATAGAGGTAAAGGAGAATAGAAACCTTCTAGGATGATCTAATTAATTTCTAACCTAGTGTTTCTAAATTGTTTTTAATGATCCTAAGTCTAAAATATGCATTGGAGTTTATTTTAACTATTTAATTTACCTAATAATGATGATTTTTCATTATTTTTAGTTGTTTGACCATTTTCAAGCAAAATAAGGAAATAAACAGCGTTTGACTTATATGGAAAACCTAACTCATCCATCTAGCCATCATAGAGAAGTGAAAGCATTCTAAATTGAGTTTAGGAATACAAAAAGTGGTTGAAGTATGCCTAATCGATCTCTGGGCCATCTAGAATCATCAAACTAGACCAAAACCATCAAAACTCATCGAACTGGGCCTGGAAACTACTGTGCACCTCAATAGAGGCCTATGTGCCTCAATGAAAGCACGTTCACCTCTAAGGTTTGCTGTGCACCTCAGTGTTGTCACGTGCGCCTCTAGGTTGAGTCATGCACCTCTTCTAATACCCAGAACGTAATGAAAAGTTTTCAAGCTTATTTAGACTTGAAAATTCCATTGAAAATGGATCAAAACGGAAAAAAGATTACAAAAACAGATTACAATATGAATTACATTATTACAATAATGACAATCCTAATTCTAAAGGTGATTAATGCATTCTTGAGGTTTCTTAACTTAAATCATCATATCAACTATTCGTCCTCCCACAAACAATCAAAACATTCATGAACATGCCAAAATAAGAATTAAAATGAGTTAGAACATCAAAATATTATGAACAATCAAGAACACAAAAAATAACATACAAATAAAATAATAAGAAGAGTTAAAAAAATCTTATGATCATCGTGTATGCATGGTTTATGGGCACTTATCCTATTAGATTAGGCGTTTAGAGTCACTGTAATGATGTTGAATGCCGTAGAACTTCATTAGATCCTCACCAGAAAATTGGTCCTTCCGTAAGTGCACGATGCCAAGTTATAGTATAAAGAGTATCGTCTCCACGAGGATTGGTGTGACTAAGTATTAGGATCAAATTCAAACAATTATCTAAAAGATCCAATAAAAAATAATTAAACTAACTAAACTAAATTAAACAACCAAGCAACTAAACAACTAACTAAAGATAAACTAAGAACAATAATTAATTAATAAAGAAAACAATAAACTAAAAAAACTACAACCCTTGCAACCCCTTCCTATTCACAAACTAATATATGCTCTTATAAGGCTCTATCAATTAATGCTAGATTGGTTAGGTGGGGATTACCCTAAATTAATGGCATATTATGTCTAGAGATGTCAAATTAATCATGAAAGGATCAAATCCAACTTTCATTGGCACCCAATACCCTTCATAACCACATTAAGCTCTTTGATAACTCAAGAACCCATTAACAAAGCTAGGAGATGTCTCTCTCTAGACCTTACTAACAATTGATTATAGAGTTCTGTGAAAAAATCCATATGTCTATGGTATTCAATCATTAAGATATGCTTAAGCAAAAATGGCCAATAATTACTTAAACCTATTATCACATACAACTAATAACCCAACCAAATCAAGCATTCATCAACAAAACTTAATGAAATCACATATACAAGCTCATGAGTAGAGGGTTTCATGGATTCTAGCAAGTAAACTACTCACAAATCATAAATAAAAAGCATAAATAAAGGAAATAAAAGGAGAATAAAGAAATATTACCCATTTTAATGCTTTGAACCAAGCCAAAATAACAAGATTTGATGAAGAAAATATGTAAAATTTGATTAATATCAATTAATTGTAGCAATTACAACCCAAAACAAAATAAATCAAAGAGAAATATAATAAAACCAAGACTAAACCTATGATTTTTCTCTCAAAACCTCTCTATTTTTCTGTCTTTAATGGCTGCAAGCTTGTGTGGTCTCTAGATATGTCTTCTGATGGAGGCTTATGAGAAAAGAGGGAGTATTTATATTGTTTCCCATAAAAAACCCTCAAAATCCTACTAAATCCAGACCAAACCACTCCAAAAACCAACAAAAATCGAACCAAACTACTCTAAAAACGCGCTCCAACAACGCAGGTCCGGCCTTCTGGTCCAACCTAAAAACCTGTTTCTATCCCAAATTCACCAAATTGGAGAAGAGCAGACTGGACCAGAGAAGGGCAGGCCGAACTCCGGTCTGCTGGTCCGGTCTGAAGATTTGTTGCTGCCTCAAAGAATAATTCAACAGGTGACCTGACTTTCAAGGGGCGTATCTTCTTTGTCCAGACTCCGAATTGAGAAATTCTTAAGCCTAAAATGAATTTCAAGAAGTCTAATTCATTTTTTATGTTTTAAGATTTTTCTAATTCGGTCGTTTTCTAGCCCAAAATGCCCTTTACATTTTAGTACTACATTTGAGACAGCTTTCGGAGTGCTCCTTGGTGTGAGGCTTGTATCTCTCTCAACTTTGCACCAAATGGCCTGATTCCAATTGAAAATTGAAGTAGACTCAAAATTGTAGAATGCTAGAGCTTTTCATCCCAAGACTCCTTCCACATTGCCCGTGCCAATAGTCCGAAGTTGACCGATCCTTGGAAACCGTACTTAGGCCTTTAAGAGCTAAAATCCCAAATTGTGTCCAATGGTTCCCAAACTCTTCAAGCTTGCTACCTATTCCAAAATTACACAAAACAAGTGTAAATCACTTAAGAAATCTCAAGAAATGGAAAGCAATTGAATCGACACTTGTATAGAGCAATAAGGGGAAAATGCATTGTTAATATTTAGTTTTGGGTGAAAATTCCCCCAAACTTAGCATTTTTAATCCCTAAATCCTATATGTGTTTCACACATATCAAACTCCCCTAAACTTAGGATTTTGCTTGTCCTCAAGCAAACAATTAAGCACAAATGTAGATATGTAAGGGTTTCAAATGTTGAAGGACATGGTTACACTTAAATCCCTAAACGCGGTAAAAAGGGGTCAATCATAGGTTTAAGAAAAGAATGCACAATTTTAATCAATTAATCAATGCATTACAAGATAAATAATGCTCAAATGTCAAACCACAATTTGTACTCATCAAAGGCTATGCTAAAAAGTTTAACACTTGCACCTTAAAGACTAAAAATCTAACAAGTAAGCATCAATCCTAAGTGTTTTTAGCAATGGGTAAACAAGAGAGAATTGCTAGCTCCAATTATAAATCTAATACTTCCATTAAGCATTGCATTTGGCTCCCCATGCCTAGAATGGATCCCCACATCACTTTAGGTTTGAATAATGCCAACTTATTCCATGAATGCAATTAATGCAACTTTTTTTTCTTCTTTTCTTTTGTTATATATATATATATATATACATATATATATTTGTATTTATGTATGTATGTATTTTTTTTTTGCTTTGATTTTCTTTTTCTTGCAATGGAAAATTTTTGCCTTATTCAAAAATAAAATGCAATGGTTACCTATTGATGGTCTACCATTGTATTGGACCTAAGTAGGCCCATCACTCTCACCCTTAGGGCATAAAAGGAATGCGAGGCACACCAGCGTTTTCCCTACCTTGACTACTATATAAGCTAAGGAGGACCCTCCAAGAAAGGTAATTGATCTCTCACTTAACCATTGCAAACACTCTACTGACTTAGGCATCGGAGGGTTTACGGGGATCACACCCCACCTTTGAGGCCTTTGCTTGATTGTGCAGAGACAAGACTAGCCGGTGGACCACAACCAGTATGGGAGGATCTGGACACGATCCATCAATGGTGCGGTGAGAGTGGCTAGCAGTGACCAGAAATCTATTAAAATGTCATTCACACAACTCGGGCAACTAAAAAATTATGATCTGGGTATCAAATCAAAGCTAATGATGAGCTCTACCCAAAAACACAAACAAACTCATCATAATTTCATCGGAGGAGAGAAAAAAGCCGTAGGAAGTGGCTTCCCTAGCGGGAATTCTGTATTCCCATCCTTTTCTTGCAAATCCGACACCAAAACTGTGTTTAACAGCCCCAAAAACCTCTAGGTCAAGTGAGAACTAAAATTTTCAGTGGTGTTTTGATGGTGATCGAAGCTATTTGAAGTTTATGCTTCTTTTTCAGATCTACCGTTTCTTGGCGAGATCTACAGTTTCTTGGCGACCCGAGGGAATATTGAAATGACCCAAAACTAATACAATATTTTAAGGAATACAATATATAATAATAGTAATCAATCTTAAATTAAAAGTCAATTAAAACTCCCTTCCAAAAATAACATTTTTCAAAAACAGGGGGTAACAACGATCGTTGTTGATTAAGCAACGATCGTTGTCAAATGTACAACGATCGTTGTCAAAATCATGAAAAATACCTAAAAGTTCCAGCAAGTTACACAAGCCCGTGGGAATCAACAACGAGCTCGTTGTTAAAACAGCAACGATCGTTGTTAAGCTAAAAAGCTCAAAACGAAACAATTCCCCAAGAATCACAGTTTTAAAATAGAATTTTCGACTTTCCCCTGTAAAAACGTACTCCAACAAGCTCAAAATATATTTATACATATAATAAACTTTTCAAACTTTAAAATTACAATAATATTTATAAACAAGGAATATTGAAAATTCCATCAACATACATTGACCAAAAATCAACTTTATACAAACATTTACTCAAATTTACACATATATAAACATAACGAATAGTTCATTAAACATACTTGTCAATTACCAACTCAACCCAATTACATACATATGTAATTATCAAACTAAATGCACAAGATGTTGATTATCCATTGTCCAACCTGAACTTCTATTGCAATGCACGTAAACTTCTATCTTCAACCTGAAAAATATGCCAAGGGGTGAGCTGACAACTCAATAAGCATTTAATCAATTAACTAGGCATATATTAAGCCAAAACTACTCAACACATAACATCACATACTTTGTACATAAAACATATAATCAAATACTAATCACATCATTTGAACACCTTTCAAGATCAATCAAGATAATGCTCATTTAAAGCAATTCACAAACAAATCATCCTCACAAGTCATCAACCAATCTCAAATCATAACAATCTCATCAAATCAATCTCGGATGACTCAACCTCACATTTCCTCACATTTCATATCTTTTTCTCATATCATTTCACATTTCACAATTAGGTGGCCACCGACGAGACTATCCGCCCGGCTCAGTCTCGCCATCCCACACATATGGGTAGCTATCCGCCCGGCTCGAATTTCCCGATCACACACATCCCACATTCCCCAAGAGTCATCCTTTTCCAATCACAATCACAATCACAATCTCAATTGCACATCATTCCAACACAATTCACATTTATCACATTACTCATCACAACCAACTCACAACTTTTCAATTCAATCAATATATCATCAAATCATCATTTCACAATGTCAAAACTCAACCAATATCACTCTATCAACAATTCAATACATTTTTTAATCCAAGAAAATAGCAATTAAGCAAACATAGCAATTTTCACTTAATATACTCAAAGTTAATCAATTAAATACTTACAAACATGTAGAGCACCAATTAAAGCCTTCCTTTACAAACTCCTTCCTTTGAACTCCCCTAAACACAATATTCCATACAATAAACAATTCAATGTCAATTCCATGTCCAATCATGAAATTACTACCCAATATACTCTCCCATAAACATTGTAACATCCCCAAATTTAATTACATGCATTAATGGTTAATTGGCATTATTAGTATGTTTAATTTTGTTAATTGTGGGTTATTCATTGATGATTAAGTGTAGGAGGGGCATAATTGAAAGAAATAAAAGTTGGAGGTAGTTATATGGTAGAGTTTGAAAATGTGAGGAGCAAATGGTAATTTTTCATTAATTTTGTTAAAAAGTCAAACTTAAAAAAAAAA
>CANYLF011766120.1:0-11350 GCA_948193215.1 Bocquillonia castaneifolia | reverse complement strand
TTTTTATTATTATTTGTTGACTAATAATTTCAATTTTTATTTATTATTTTATGAAATGAAATGACAGATTATGAAGATAAGCTCTATGGACTACGCAGCGGATGGCTACTCCCTCATCATCTCAATGTAAAAAGATTAAATCTTTATTTTTATTTATTTTTCTATTCATTAATTGATTGAGTTTTGCTAACTAATTAATTAATGATTGTTTTAGGATGTTTCAGATGCTCAATGGAGAAACTTTGGTGGAAACTTGGGAATTCTGACAGTGGTTTTTGGAATGTTCAGTGTAATATCAAATTGTTTGAGAGCTTTTTTTGGTTTGAAAGCAAAAGGAATGTCATTTGTTTGGTTTTTCATTTCTTTTGCTTACTTATTTTATCTTCATGGAGCTTGGTATGTTTTCTTTCCTTTTCCCTTCTAATTCCTTTCCTTTTTTCATATTTATATATATCTTTCAATGCTAATAATGTTATGTACATTTTTCTAATTATCTTCTTGTCTTTGTAATGTAGTATCATTTTCATCCTCTCCATTGCATCCCTTAATTTTCTTCTTGTAAAGGTTGGTTTATTTTATTTTATTTTATAAAATTCTTTTAATGTATGTTTGTTGGGTTTGCAAAGTTGGATTCTTTTTTCCCCTTTAGATTGATATAGGTATCATTCTAATTTTGTGTGCCATATTTTACTAGATTCGTGTTTCTGCAGATTTTTGCTCAAACAAGTTACTTCTCTTTGATACTTTGGGTTTTCAACATTGTTTTCCTTCTGCTTAATCGTGTTTTTGAAGGCTATTCATTCTCCATTTTTGGGTGAGTTTTGCACTTGTGTGTATATGAGCTAATACTTAATTATTCATTATTGAACGTTACCAAGACATTATACGATGCAACTCCTATTCACTAAGGTTGGTCTGGTTTTTTGCATAGAGAAAGATGGACTTATTTAGACAACTATCGGGGCACCTTTAGGTGGCATATTTGCTTTAATTTTGGTAAATACCTTTCCCTCACTCTCTTTTCAGTTTCATTTTGGGAAAGAGTAAGACTTATGGTGTGGTTGTAGATACTTAGAAATGCTTTTTCTTTACTTCCAACAGTTGTCTTGAGAATGATAAGCTTTGGATATGATTATCATTGGGCACATCAGGATTCTCGTTTTGATCAGAAGGTAATATTATGCAATTTTACTAGTTTTTTTGTTTGTAGTTAACAGGTCTACTTGCATCTTCTCTAAACTTACTCTAGAGGATCTTATCAAGTTTGGTTACCCTGTTCATTAGGAAAATGATACTAAACTTGCTATATACTGTACTTAGACCAAACCAAATTCCTTTCAGCCACAGTTGCTGTTTCAGTTGAAAAGCTGACTTCACCATGATACTAAATGCATTGAGAGGTTTAAAAGCATTGAGAGATTGTGTAGAGATTGGCTGATATTTTTGCAAAATTCAAATTGTCATTCTGGTGCTCAGTAGTTGACTGCCTTTCTATGCTAGTATAGTTCTGTTTAAATACAAGCTAGTTTCACTAATATTTATTGAACTGATGATCTCAGAAGCACATTCAACGTTGCAATATTTGCAAGTCAGGGAAAACATGCTACCAGTTTTTACAGGTTATTTATATCTTAATCATGAGCCAAATTGTTAATCTTCATGCAGTTCATTTTTTGGTAACATTAGAAGGGTTTTCTTTCCCTCCAGTTCTGATTTTATTTCCTTAACCCAGGAGAGGAGTGGCCCAATTGCAAATTTCTCCTTCAGCATATACCTTTCATATTTGGTTTATGCACCCCTTTATATTGCTGGACCAATTATTAGCTTCAATGCCTATGCCTCACAGGTCTGTGGCTTTTGTTTGTGTTATTACCTTTTGCTGTATGATATTACCATATTGATCAATTTGTAGTTTGTCTAAAAAAATGTTCTGTGGTGTCCTACTGGAGAATCAGATCAGATTTCTTCAGTTGGTTAGGTTTAAGAAATTTAACTAGTTGAGATTTTTCGGCTTAATTACTGGAACTTAACATCATGCGCATACAAGATTGTGGTTGTAGCTAAATATGTCAACCATTGATTTATTTAGTTTTACTGACATATATGTTGGTCATTCCTGGTTCTGTTTCATGGAAATTTAACCCTGTACTTCTTGCAGTTAGACATGCCTCAGAAGAATTATGCAGCCCTAGATGTGTTTTGGTATGGGTTACGTTGGACATTTAGCTCTCTTCTAATCGAACTTATGACACATCTTTTTCATTACAATGCTTTTGCAATCAGGTTAATCTTCTGAACTCAAGGATGTCACATAAAATTTCTTTTTATCTCCTATTTTGGGATTAATTGTATTTATTTAAAGTAACCAGTGGCCTGTGGAAATTGTTATCCCCTGTGGATATATTCATCATAGGATATGGGGTAAGATGATAATTTTCCATGTTACAAAGTTATACACATGCATACTTGGACAATATGTTAAGCAATATAACTCTTCCTGTGATATTATTTTATTGTGTGGCTACAGGTCTTAAACTTCATGTGGCTAAAGTTTTACCTTATTTGGCGCTATTTCCGATTCTGGTCACTGGTATGTTTTTTGTGTTGAAATTTCTTTCCTTTATGCACTTGATTGCGTCTTTAGTCTCCTTGGAAGTACCTGGATCAGTTATATCTCCAATTTCATTATAAAACATAAAAGATTCTGTTTGTTGCAATGTCCTTGACTCTAAATTTTCTTCTTAATTACATAAGAGTGGTTTTAACAAACACTTCTATTTTAGATTTGTGGCATTGAAGCCCCTGAGAACATGCCAAGATGTATTAATAATTGCTACAACTTGGAGACATTTTGGAAAAATTGGCATGCTTCATACAATAAATGGCTTGTGAGGTGCAACTTTCAACTCTTTTACCTAAGTGCACCCCCTGTTATTCTCTATGATGCATATGATTTATGAAATATTGTGGTATCAGGTACATTTATATTCCCCTTGGAGGAACACATAGAAAGCTGCTCAATATATGGGTTGTATTCACATTTGTTGCAGTCTGGCATGATTTAGAGTGGTATATAACTCATTTTAATTTTTTTTTCAATTTCAATCACATTCTGGTCTAATCCATTGTATAATGGTCCCCTAGCTGACTGCTTGTTCTCTTTGATCTTAGGAAACTGCTTTCATGGGCATGGTTAACATGTTTATTCTTTATCCCAGAAATGTTGGTGAAGTCGATTGCAAACAGAATGCAGGTGTCATTCTTTGGACGATCGTACCTGAGTTTATAATGAGATACTGGAGTTAGAAGTCTGCTTGTGGCCTAACCCCTTAAATCTGTTATCTATGTCATGTTTGCAGGCAGAAAATGCTTTCGGTGAGTTCCTTTTCCGGGAACTGAGAGCAGTAGCTGGTGCAACCACCATCACATGTCTAATGGTATGTGTTCACAGACTAACGCTGATTTTAACAAATATTAAAGATGTGTATATATCTCACGTCATTGGGACAACATGTTGACTGCTCATTATGCAGGTTGCAAACCTCGTTGGCTATGTCATTGGACCATCACACGTTAATTGGTTGATTTCGCAATTTGTTACAAGAAAAGGCAAGTAAATGCCTTTCCCTTCTTTAATGTTAACTTCTGCATTTCATGTAACTTGATTTGTGATAAATTATTTCATCTTACAGGATTGCCGGTATTGGGTGTCATGTTTTTTACATTTTATGTAGGGACAAAGGTAAATGATGTGAAACTTCTCAAAAGAGTTGCATTAAAATGCAGAATTCCTGAGTAACTGCTAAAGCATGTGTAATCTTACAGAGATTTGCATTGAAGCAAAATTTTCCAATTTCTTGAAATATGGTTTTATTGCAGCTTATGTTACACATTGATGACGCCAAGCAAAGGAAACACTAAACAAGCCACCTATAAAGGTTCTATATTCAGTGGAGAATGCCTGAGATCCAGTCCTTGAAATGTGAAGGAAAACACGGCTACAAGAGTAGGATAGAGGTTGATGTGATACTTGATTGTGATTTTTTCAATGGATTAGGCCTTTTCCATGGCCCTTGCTTTATGATCAAATTAAAAAAAAAAATTAGATTTTAGTGTTTATGCTCAAGTTTACATAATCTCAGTGTAATGCTTTTTACCCTATTCCGCATCTCAATAATTTCTCTCTAGGCACTGATAAAAGGACACCGGCAGGGCCTGAACGGATTATCATTAATCAATGCTCGCTCAAGACAAAATTTGCTGAGCAGTAAAGCAATTGGTTGGAAAGGAAAAAAAAATCATTTTTATGAGTGGGAAGAAATGCAAATTTACTTATAGGCACACTATTACCTGTCAATGGAAGACCAAGCCTATGCAAAATAAATTTATATGATATGTTGGTATGTTGTATAGTGCATCTTATTATGTTAAAGTGCAACTCTATCGAAACAAATACTAATAATCCTCGAAAATGTCCGAATCAATAGTTGCATTTTCACTTTTCCTACATGTAACTTCGAATCAGAGAGAACCAAAATGCAACACAAATAAATAGCAGCTTGCCCAATATGAACGGTCGTAAAATAAATCTTGGCCAATGTGCTTGGCATGGCGCTTAGAAGCTAGACATAGTTGTTCTAAAGCACTAAATGCAAACAAAAAAAAAAAAAAAAAACTGTTCAGAACAGCTTTGCAATTTTAGTCAACCGAGTAAAAACAGGAAAAACTCTCTGGATTTAAATCACAAGATCCAAAAAAACTTTCCTAACTAAGTGGGAGAGCAGGGGGAGGAACAGTAATATAAACCTCAGAAATTTTCCAGCTAGTTACACAAATTATCACACATTCAAGGAACAGTGCACTCCAAGCATCCTATAGAAAAACTGCAAGACAAGTTCTCTGATGGAAAATTGATACCCTGGTAAATACAAGCAAAAATATGATTAAATTTTAGGAAATCAGAACTTGAAACAAAATTTCTTTAACTGGTTTGGAATCACTTAAACACGCGTATCACACAATAACTGCTCCAAAAGGAGAGAAATTTTTCAGTGTCCAACATATTCCTTCGTAATCATAAAGAACCTATGTGATAATAAGTTTGATGTTATTTCCTCATTCAAGAGGAACCAGAAGGGGGACTCCTTCAGATAGTTGCTTGCACTACTATGCATCAGATAGTTAAAAGATCATGATGCTCTTTACATTCAGTTATCATTATGGTACTCTTAGGGGCAAATAAAATGTTACAACAAAAGAAATCAGATGCAAGCAAAAAAATTCAACAAAATAAAACTTTACCTGCTTACCAGCCATGTGTTTGATGAGATTACAAGGGCAAGCTAACTACTTTTTCTTCTTGCCACCTCCGGCCTTTGACTTTTTAGCACTAGCTTCTTTGGCCGTCTTATCAGGTGTTTCCTGTCATGAGAATGTATGAAGAATGATAAACAACAATGAATAGCAGGATTCAACTAATTACCTCTATGATTTAGACATTCTAATTTATCATTTAATGTCATGTCTTCCATTTGTATCACTGGAGAGAATCAAGAAATCAGAAGCAATAATTCTCCTTCCAAATGAAAGCAACTATAAGTATATGACAACTACACCAGTAAAATGAGAGGAAGAATAGAAATGAGTGCAGATTGGGTCTGAAGGTTCACCAGAGTTTTCAGCTTCATGTGCTGAAGCAGACACCTCTGGATAATGGCGTTGAGAGCTTGGAACCTAGATCCAGAATTGGCAGGCTTAACCTGCCGATGACCTTGGGCATGGAGATATTACAAGCTTGTATAGAGAATGTTTTAGACTTGATTGCTGGTTTAGGAGATTGAAGCACACATTTAGTTTCCTGTCATCCAGTGTACCAAGAAATTGTGGTACTAATCAGTCTAGACTTCCCAATGGATCACAAGTTTGGGAGAGAATATTATTCTTCCCTTAAAACATTTTTAAGAAAAGGAAAGGGGTCTAAACAACATTCAATAGTGGTGTCAATACATGCTTGCAGCATTCATCAACAAATAACAAGAACCAAACTCATCATTGTGCAAGTTTAGATGTGAAATTTTCTCTACTGGAAACAGAATAGAACAGACTAAGGACCACACAAAATGGTTCCCTAGGGGTTATGAAAAGTTAAAACCAATGAGGAAAGCGTGCCATCGGTCGAAAACCCTTTGCTAAGGAAGGAGGGAAGAAAGCAACAAGAAGCCAAGGTGAGGTTTGTAGAGCAAGTTCTAAATGTCATCCACAGTATCACTGACAGAGAAAGATATGAAATCATACTTGATCTGCTGAAAATTTTGCCAATAAAATCTCAAAATTGACTAGCATATGATGATAGCATAGAAAGTGAAATCGAGTAGAAGTTTATGAGCACATTAATAAGAGAGGTGAACCAAAGAGGCTGACTTGGAATAAAATTATTTAATTTGTAACACATGACAAAACGCACATTCATATATAAGATGGAAAATAATACAGGCAGCTAATCCCAACTAATTTGAGACGTATACTTGATTGACATAATCCTAAACTTAAAAACAGATAACAAGAAGAACCACCTACAGATAACAAGTGAAATGCTTAATGAAATCGCACCTTCCGTTTAATGGGTATTGATGAGTTGGCAACTGGCTTAAAAAATGATTCTAACCTGAAAAGAAATGAGAAATAACATGAGATCATGCATAATTAGGCAATGAAATAAAAAAATGAGACAAGCGCAAATCATTCCTTAGAGTTTCAGTCAACCAAGCTTCTAGAAGTTGTACAATAGAGATGAAGCATAAGTGTCTCAACTTAGTCCATATGTCAAATAGGCAATTAGATCAATGTCCAAAAATGAGGGGGAAAATAAATAAATAGTGGCTTATTTGACAAGTTAAGTTTGCCACTGCACACCTGCAGGCTGAAACTTTTACATTTCTTGCAAACAAATTTAAAAGTGCACATTCTTTACAAGCAGGAAATGTGAACAATCACAGTGAATTTTCTGAAATTATCAAAAGACCAAAGGTGAAATAGCATAAGGAGATAGATAAGAAATAAATATTCACAAAATCTGAGAGAAAAACTCTTTTAATTCACTTTATCAAGCATAATGGTGATAGTGAGAAAGATGACACAGTTTAAATGAATTAACTTGCATGTAGTGGTAGTGAACGGAGCTAAGGTAGCTAAGGTCGATTGGGCAGCCCAAGTCCATCCCTCAAGAATTAAAACATTAATAGAGAGAGAAAGATTATATAGCTATGATTTCGCTCTTCTTTTGGCCTATGCATGAGAGAGATGGTGATGGTGTGGCTGTGACCACTATGAAGTAAATGAACATGAAACAAACCAATAAAGGCCACATCATCCATCCAATATATAGATGTAAAAATAAAATAAGCAAATGTTAGGAAAGACCAAAGGTGAGACCGAAATACTAGGGCAACTTTCACATTCCTCATAAAGTTCACCATTCATCTTCAATCACCTTAGCATCACTTACCGGCCCTGTGATGACTTGTTCTTAGCTGCTTTAATTTTTTCTATTGCCTGTTACAATTACTCAAATGAAAGCAAATAAATATTACGTCTGTTAGGAAAGCATGCAAAAAGAAATTTGTAATAGTTATTCGAGGGAACACCTTTGTCACCCGATCATTATTGAAGGCATTTTCATTCACCAGGAAAGTGATCAACCCCTGAAAAAGTGAGAATAAGAAAATGCTTCAGACATGCCATACAACTAATTTTAAATTTTAACAGGAGAGAAAAATATATGCATGAAAATAAAGCACCTCTTGATCAGGGGGAGTCCACTTAAGCTCAGGTTCTTGTTCATCAGAAAGGACAAGTGGTTCTTTAAAAAGCCGTCGAGCCTCCTGATATGGCCATTCCTCTGGTATTTGGTACCTGAACATGAGATGAATAAAATTAATACAGTAACAGCAACAACTCTACAATGATGCTAACTCATCATGCAACTGATCAAGATCATTCTGCACTGCATAAACATCAAAGTTTAAGTAGTTGTAATATGCAGCTGACAATTATTTGATGACAAACAGTAATGATGCAATTTCAAGAAGATGCAATTAAAATTAACAAGGTGAGCCAGTTTTCAAATGTCTACATATCAAAAAGCCAATGAAAAAAGGAAGTTAAAAAACTATAAATTATCATAGCTAACAGGCTCAAAGGACATGAAACACGTGTCCACAAAAAATTGTGTGTTGAAGCAGAAAGATAAAGTCACCTCTCTTTATTTATGTTCTCCAATATATTCTCTATAGAGCCATGCTGACGAATGAGCTTCAATGCAGTCATGCCTCCAATTCCTGGAGCATAAATTTTCATGTCATGCCAACACTTAGATTTATTATAAAAATTCCACTTCATTTACTGATAATAGCTACCGTTCTAGAATTCTTTTATCAAGATGGCTGAACATAGAAGCGATAACTAAGAAACCCAGAATACCTCGAATGCTGTCACAATAATCACACCCAGAAAGGATGCACAGGTCAATGAATTGGTCCATGCTAAGGTTCAGCTCCTCCAAAACCTGAAAAAAAATCTCCATCAGAAAAAAGGATTACATATCACATAAATACACTGGTCACAGTTCTGAGCACCTTTGATGTTTCAAATTCCATCACTGGAATTTTTCTTGAGCTAGGATCCATCAAATGGCGAAGAAACCTAGGAGCCCCAAAAGTTAAGGAATCCATGTCCTCAGAAGCTACAGCGTATACCTGACAGACCCAGAGAACACGAAATATGTCACAAGACCGAATTCAGAATCATAAACATGAGGAAAAGCAAAGGTCCTATTTGTTTTCCAGTAGAATTGAAAACGTGGGTCTTTAAAAAAAGAACAAATTCAATCCTTTCAAGCATTGGAAACGTATGAGCCCATTTCAAATGCCATGAAAAACATAATGGGATACGGCTAATTGAACTCAAAATAGACCAAACATCTTAAACAGAGTATACATGCCTTTCCTGATTTGCAAAGTGCAGCGCATTCTGCTTCTGCTTCAGAAGGAGCCTGTAGAAAGAGAGGCTCTTCAACATGGGGCTAGTGACTCTTGTACTGCTATATCCACATCAAAAATTCAAACCAGCACAGCTTGTATTGAATGCAAATTACCTCAATTACAGGTACTCCCATAAGTCTTAAGAGTCTTTTGCAATCTTCATTATGTTGTTTTGTCACCTACAGAAGTAAAGTGCAAATGATCTTAAAATTCAAACTTTGACTGAAAGGGTATTATATATGCTGGGTTTTCAGAAAAGGATAACAATTTTGAATGTCCATGGAAGCCGCAATTGGAGGAATAAAAAGAGAGAATAGAACTAACCTTCACTGTCCTCTTACTGAATTTTTCAATGTCTTCCTTATTGCCATCCTAGAAAGGAAAAATATCATTTAATGACATGAGATCTCCAGAAGAAAAATGAGAAACTAGGAAAAGTATAATTAATATCTACCTCCACAGCTGTAGCCAAATCCTCAGTAGCATCTGCCCTCCTTGAGTAACTGGATTAAAGATTAAAATGAAGAATCATTACACCTATACAGAGACTATAAATATGCCAATCAAAAACAAGAAGCATGGATAGAAAAAAATACCGTTTTGCCAGCTCTTGTTTTTTCAAATCCGGAGGCTGCCCATCAAACACATAGCTGGAAGCACATGCATTATATAATTTAGAAGAGGCATCAACTATGAGGTCCAAAATAACGAATAAGCAATATTTATAAAATTGAAAACCATATGGGGAAAGATAAGATAACACATTACACAGGCTTAATTCCAGCCTCAAGAAGTCGAATTGTCCGATTAAACATTCCTTGCAAGTGACTACAACAATAATCCAACAGAAAAAGAAAACCATGTCAACAACTATTCAAAAAATTAAATTCAGTCAGTATTTTTCACAAAAAAAACTCTAATCATTAGTTAATAGAATAACAACAAAAATTTAAGAAATTGAGAAAACCTAGTGACTTCACCAGCTTCATTAGTCAACATCTCAGTACCACTCCTTCCAACTACAATCTGAAACAAATCAACAAGAAACCCTAAATCATTACAAATACGATAAAAAATCTCAAATTAAAATAAAAAAAAGTAAACTTTAAACAAGTCAAAACCAAGGAAGAATTTAAAAAAAAAAGAAAAGAAAAGAAAACACATACAAGAAACTGGTAAATGCTCATGCTAGCATCAATTGCTATCTTTCTACCAAAATAGCTTTCAAATTTTTGTTCTTTCATAGCTTTTGGTGCATTATCAGCCAACAGCTTCGTTAAACCCTACAAATTCAAAAGTGGGTTAAAATCCCTAAAATTAATATCAAATTGACGATAACTAAACAGTGATTTAAATTTAGAACTAACCTTAATACCCATTTTGATAATAATGATAATTCCGATCGAAATTGAAAGACTAAACAAAAAAAAATCTGGTTTTTTTTTTTGTTTTTAAGCTACAGAATGAACCCACACACCGGTGACTAGTTACAGTGATTCTCTAATTTCCCGCCTATTACAATTATATAGGCCGCTGCGCGCGCGTTATCTTTTTGTGGCTATTGGGCCTTCTGCTGTCAATTCTGGGCTGGCTTTACACGAGCCCATTTTTCAAATGGACCTGATTGTTTCTCCATTCTTAAATAACCCTCTCAAATTGAATCATTTAAATAAAAACCAGTTGAATTCCCGCGTAAAGCGCGGAAAATTTTAATTTTAAAGAAAATTTTGAAATTTTTTATAATTATTGAAAAATATATTATATATAAATCAATAAACATAGATTATTTATGTGTTTTTTATAATTATTATTATTCCGAAAATCTGGAGTCCAATTTGGAGCCCCGACTAATCCCAGTCCAGTGAGTTTCATTTGTAAGCACACTCTCTCTATGAGGTCCCTAAGGATCAAACTCTCGACCTCCAGACATAAAGCCTGCAAGCCAAAGTGGTTTTACCACTTGAACCACGCCTCATGGGTTATATTATTTATATGTTAATAAATAAATGTTATATATATTATCTAAACACTATCTTCTCGAATAGTAAGAGTAAAATTTTAATTGTATTTTTTAAACAAATTAAATTTTGTTTATACTTGTTTAATATTTGTAGAAATTTTAACATTTTTTATTAAAGATATCATATATATGAAAACCAAAAATTAAAATAGTAAAATATAAAATTAAATATTGTAATTTTTAAATTTAAAATTGTCTAAATATTTCTCATTTTTTATAAATTGAATATTTTTACAATATTCATATTTTTTATAATTATCTACCTTTTCAAATATATTGTAAAACAATTTAT
>CANYLF011766063.1:0-13029 GCA_948193215.1 Bocquillonia castaneifolia | reverse complement strand
ATTAAAGCCCAATTAAAGAAAGTGCTGCACACGAGTGCGTGCCTTGATATGCAATCAATCAAACCCCTTTGCTTACGTCAAACATAATAATGATGCTTATGAATTAATTTAATTAATAAAACCATAATAGTAATTACTTAGAAACACTTAAGTATAAGGCCACCACCCTCTAAATGCAACCATTGAAAGTGGCCTATCACTAACCATATGATAATTTCACACATTGAATACTAAATGTAGTATTAAGATTAGCTAAATCAAGATTATGTTAATGTTTGTTATATAAGCTTTTAAAATAAGGATGTTTCTCCAAAATTTCAACAATGGTTTAGTCCAGCTGTTAGCAACTCAAATAAAATGCATCCACAAGAGATTGAGGGTTCGACTCCTGTTGATCCTAAAAATAATTGATACCATATCTTATATTATATGGGACGTACGCACCTAAACTCTAGGCCAATGTAGGTTTGGTGGGTCTTCTTTATTTTAAGAAAAATATTTTTGTGCTTGCAATAATATTATATTTTATAGGCAACTCGAAATACATTTGGTGCGTTTAAATTTTCACGATTTTATTTGAATCACCTCTAAAGTTTATTTTAATTTACAAGTCCTTAATTTTTTACATTTTTAATGGCACTCAACATATCTTTATGATATGTAAAGTTCAGAGTGTGAGAAAAAATGTGTAAATGTTATAAAAATGCAAATTTATAAATTCATGTAAAATTATGAAAGTTTGAGAGGATAAATATATATATGGCCCATTTCCTGCTAAAGGTGTAGATAATCCATGCCTTCTCAACAAAGAAGGAAAATCCACAGAAGATCATGTGATTAGATTACATGTATCCTGCTATTGTTGGTGCATAGTGGCCGTGTCTAGTGCAACACATGACATGACACGTAAAATCATATTGCAACTCATTCTTCTACACAAGAGTTACAAATTTATGTTCAAATAGTAATTATAGTCATGTATTTATATATATAAATAAATAAATGCCTAAACCTGCTTATGTTACCGTCTGATGCAAGAAGGTTGACCTTTCCTTGTCTCCTTCAATCAATACATTTAAATTTCTCCTTTTCTTCAAGCACACGGCAATTTTTAAGAATATGTCAAAATCAAACTAAATAACAATTTACTATGGCATATGAGAAAACAACTTGCAACAATTTGGAGGTTTTACTCTATATATAGTTCTTCATGATGCCAAAATAATAGAGCAATTTGACTTTTTTTTTCCTGTCTCCCTGAATTAGTACATGCATGTTTTATTCCCTTCAACCAGCAACAGATTATAGAAATTTTCTGACACGGAGACAAAAAATACTTTAATATTAGGATGAACTCAGAAGTCAGTTGTTGATTATTCTGATTATAATCAAGTTGAGAGTTTACCTGCTGCTTTATTTGTTCACGCATTTTAAATAATTAATTATAGCCTTAGAGGTCATACCTTAGCACTAATTTTTAAGTAATTATGTTCAATGTTTGCTTTACATATGTTATATCACTATGCAATGAGAAGCTATGACACTTGTGAAGCAACATAATTGAAAGATTAAAAAAATCAATGAAAAGAAGCTTAAAGCTAACATGTTTAATTCTACTTTTTTTATATTGAGATGTTATTTTCAGAACTAAAAGAATACTTTTTTCTTCATGTCACTCTGACTAATATTTCGTGCCAGTGATTCTGTGTTTTAACTGTCATCATAAAGAGCGTTAAAAGAACGATTCTTACAATGTAATTGCGAACGATTGCTGTCAGCGACTAACTGGTAGCTGCAAAATGCTTGCAGAAGCTTTGGGCTTTATAGCATAAGCAAGTGTGATTTCTGATGGGGTAGAGTTCGGAAGAACTTCTTGGAAGGGTACTTCAAACAGAAGGGATTCATATAAACACACCTCATCTTCTTTACAATAGTAGACCTGTAGAAGATGAACTAAATTCAGTATTAAAGTTAAAATGACAGACTCTAGAATCTGAAGTGGCTGATTACATGGCACAAAATTGTACAAGGAGCACACGGCTCTGTGTTGCTCAATTGGAGTGTTTAAAACCTGCTAAATATATGAAAGAAATCCCCCAATATGGATTAAATGAGAAGAGGAAAAAAAAATTTCTGAATGTGTAAACAGTAGTCCTTGAAATGCTCATTTTATAGTCTAGAATATGAGCTGCAGTGTCCACTCACATGAATGTATAAAATTGTAAAAATTAAAGTCCACCGCTCTGAAAATCATTTTAACAAATCTGCACAATGATTTATCTTTCACATTCGGCAGTATTGCACAAGCAAAAGACAGTATACCTTGCAATTTATTCTCCCTGTTGAAGCTGAGGCAGAGGATCTCCTGAAATGAAGGCTTGCAGTTCCATCTGGACCAAGATATCCATCCGAGGGATCAATTGAAACTGCATTTTCAGGCTCAGTTTCAACAATAAATTTGCTGCGTGCTTCCTGCATTCCATTTAAAAAACAGGAGATCATTCAATATGACAAAACGAAAAAATTAAAATTACACCACAAATCCATTGCACATTTACAGTTAAAGAAGTGGAATGAGATAAAAACAAATATTTAAGAGATTGGGCCAAGATGACCTTTGAGAAATGGTACTCTTCAGGTAATGTTATTTTGAGAATAAGATTTCCCTCCCTAGATGGACCTGCATCAATTTTAATTGTTCGCGCATCAGCTGATGATCGTCTCCTAAGACGTTTCAAGGATCTGGATTTTGGTGCAGGAGGCTGAACTCCTTTTAAGTCCAAAGTAAGAAGTTCAGCTTCCCCCTTGTTCAAGTCTAAAAACCTGATGACACTGTTGTTTGTATCAGCTATAATAAGTCTTCCTGCAAATAACCAAAAAAGAGCTCTCAAAAAAGGTGTTTATCACTAAAGGAATGGCCTTTCCTTCAAGTTAATGCAATAAAATTTTCCCAATTAACAAATGTTTGGCAACAAAATTTTTTTTGACAAATTCGACAAATTCATGAGGAATTGTCTGTTGCATGTGAAGGGAAAGAGAATTACCATTTTCAGCCTCAATAATTCCAGATGGTTCTGAAAGCTGCAGAATAGAAATGAGCATTCTATTTAATATCTTAGGCAACTCGTTGGAAGCAGAAATAAACTGCCAGATAACTTGTCTAATAAAAATAGTTGCTCTCTAACTTGTCTAATAAAAATAGCTGCTCTCAGTTTGTGATAATGTTGTTTTTCTAGGTCTGGGAGTAATTTAAGCTTTCAAGAACAGGTGGCTGTTAAAGTAACAATCCCAAGAAGCACTTTAGCTTGCTATGTACAGATAACGTAATAATTTTATATCTTCACTACCCATAGAGTGCAACATCTTCTGATATTTTTTCTAACCTGAGCAGAAAGTGCTTTTCCATCCTTGAAACCTGCTTTCCCCGTTCCAGATATTGTACTAACTCTCTTGGTTGCTGGGTCTAGCTTCTTGATCTGAAAATTAAGGAGAGTATTCCCGACTCATTGTTTAGAATAAAAAAGGAAAAAAAAACATAGTAAAGATACAGAAAAATCATAAACACGAAATGAAATTTCTTGAATTCATGAAAAACAAAAACTTTCACCAGGATTATCCATGGAATTTAACTTCAAGAATACATTGAAATAATGAATGAAAATTATTGACACATTATTATTAATTTCTTGCTAAATAAACTAATTATTATCATTTGCAGGGCCCTTATGCAAGGCTTGACTGGATTCTTATATGCATTTCTCGGTTTTTTAAAGCATAAATTGCAGTTGTGACACTGAAGTGACAGCCCAAAGAATACAACTTGTTGCAAGCTCTATCTTCAGGTGTTATGAAATTACCTTGTGATTATAGCTATCTGCTATGTATATTTGACCATTCTTTGCACAAAACACACCAAGTGGATGTTGAAGAAGTACTTCAGACCCTACTCCATCATGGTCCCCAAACTGCAAAATTGGATTGAGGGATGAGTCGAAGATTATTGAGGGGCAAAATGAGTAGGCTTACTGAGCAATAAACTTCAAAAATATTTGCCGTTGCAGGCACATTTTGTGTTCGAAAATTAAAAGCTCACTTCATAATATAAACAGTCCATTAGTTTGAGAGTCAATTACCTTAAACAAGTTGTCGGCAAACATCGGATCACCCCCAGCAAGCAGCCTTGACCCACCTGTTTTCAGATCAAGTGCTCTAATGGAGCTACTTTCACTATCAGCAACATATACCTCCTTCAAATCTAAAAATAAGATTAAATTTTACTATGACAGTTGAATGGTTACAAAATGATCAATAAATGTCATTGGAAGCATAAAGTATGTCAAAATAATCCAAAGTGGTACCAGGAGAGAGTGAAATTCCAGATGGTTGTGCAAATGATGTGTCCCTGGAACTATTGAAGCATGAAACAAGAGAACTCAGTATCTAAATATGACATTTCTTAAGAAACAGAAACTTCAATTAACAAAAGAATAAAGGTGACAAAGCAAATCTGCTCAGGAAATCAAGAAGAATTCAAAACTTGGAAGTGAGCATAGCACAGTAAAGCCATTATCATACCTTGAACCATTCAAGTTTCTTTCATAACCATCACCACTGAATGCTCTAGTAACTCCATCTAGAGTATTGTGTTCCCAAATTTGATGCTGACCAGCCATAGCAATATAAACTTTCTCATTAACTGGTTCAAAGCAGACATCCCATGGGGAGTTGAGAACCTGAAAGAGAAAGGGTGTGAATTTTATAATCAATTTAATAAACCAGACATCTTACTCATCATAAATGCACTACAAATATTATCAGAAATATTCTATTGTTTCTAATTTTTCTTTTAAAAAAATCATTAATATGGTAAACTTTTCCAACTATGCTTGCCTGAGTGGTTCCTTTTTTGCCCCCTTCATAGTCAGAACCTTTTGTTCCATTCCCAGCAAGAGTGTGCACTGTCTCATTGACAAAATCAATCTGCCTACAATGTATAATTGAATAATTGGGAACTGATTTACATTAAGAATGAGGCTACTGATGTAAATCCATACCGTGACTAGAATAAGTTTGCAAGAAAAGGCAAATGAATTAAAATGCACATATCCTTAATGCAGAAATGCATAGAGGACTTAATTATGCAAAGAAAAACTGCACTGGATTACCACATAGTTATTCTTCAGCTTTCTGAATTTCTTTTTTCTTCTATAAAATTTTATGTTATAAAATTGATGTTCATCCTGAATACCTCAAAGCGTGGTTTTCAGTGTCTGCAACATACAGGACATTTTTCTTTGCATTGTAGGCCAGACCCTGTAGAAGCACAAAACCACAATGTTTCTAAAAATACATTCAAAAATAAGGGTTAAGCATGAGATTGCTGACCTCAGAATGTGTATACAAGTGCTTAAATTAAAAGTGTGAAGCAACATTTTAGGACTTTTTTTTAGAGAAATGAATTCATATTTTAAATCCTCACCTGAGGACGGTTAAAGGTGGCTTCATCAAAGGAACCATCATGTAAACCTTCCTCTCCAGTGCTCCCAATTTGGACAACGAAGTTGCCATCTAGATCAGTGACCACCTGAATTTGAGAAGCAATGTCAATTGAGAGTTGAGACATTAATTATCCACAATCTACATCTTTGTGAACGTCATATGACAGAAGTTAAAATAAAAAAAATCAAAGATAAATTTCTGGCAAATTTCCTGCTGTTAACAGAATATGATAAATCAATGTGTTTGTGCTAGCAGTTTAGCACATAGTACAAACATTTAGTTTGATGTTTCCTTTTCCTTCTTTAAGCGGTGTGTGCATGTTAGAGAGACAGAGAGACAACATACTATGCGGTTATGATTGCTGTCTGAAATGAATAGCCGATTGTTAAATACATCAATCGCCAACTTTCCAGGAAACTTCAAAGGAGAGGTAACTAAACGAGGGTCATTATCTTTCTCCAAATTCAAGGGAATTGGCGTGGCATCCAGGATCTTCTTCCCACCATAATATAGAAGAGCTGCCTCCACCAACTCATCAAGATCCTAAAAGGAGAAAGCAAAACAATGACTTTCTTTCTAATTTATCAACTGTTAGTTTAGTATGAATGAGTGATTAGGACATGAAATAAATACAAGCTTTATGTTGACTGGCAGAGGCAACATTGCCACAAACTAGTCTAAAGCATGTCACAAAATCACCATCCATTAGCAAAACCATAAAATAAAACTTAATGGGAAAGGGAAATATGGATGGAGAGATTTAGGAGACAGTGAAAACTAAATTGCACCTGATCTTTTCATGTCATGATGTTTATTGTTAAATCATAATCATGACCTTGAAGGGATCACTTGAAAAATGAAAGCCACTAAACGAAATGCTGTTAACATGAAATGGTGACAAGAATCAATCATAAAAATGATTCTATGCAGTAATTTGCTAGTTAGTTTAGTTTTCTTTAAAGACCTCGCTGACGGCACATGGCTCATACTAGCAAATTTATAACAGGGTTCAGATGCAACTAATATGGTAGAGATTATTGTTAGTTCCTCTCAGTTTGCATGGAGTTTTGTCCAATTAGATCATTGCAGAAGTATTTCATGTAATTTATGCAGATTCCATTCCTCAAGCTTCTGCAGCTTTTTATACTAATCAATCATTTTCATCCATATAATTTTAGCTCTGCATTCAGTTGGTTTT
This sequence comes from Bocquillonia castaneifolia, assembly GCA_948193215.1. NCBI lineage: Eukaryota > Viridiplantae > Streptophyta > Magnoliopsida > Malpighiales > Euphorbiaceae > Bocquillonia > Bocquillonia castaneifolia. Next base: position 6,332 of record CANYLF011766063.1, on the reverse strand, counting down.
AGCAGTCCTTGCTAAATGCATTCTCATAATTAATACCTCAAAACAATTATAACATAGGCAAAATCTAATGCAGTTGAGAATCACATATCTCTAGATATCACAGAATCACACTCAATAAACTTTTGAAGAATATTTGCACAGGTTCAGAAAAGACTGAAAATTATAAGTTTGAAATTTCTATGTGCAGGTCTTTGCAATGTGATGCCGAAACAAAATCATACGTGGATGCATGGGCCTGATATCCAACTGATACGAACTCTGATAATCATAAATTTCATTAACAAATACAAGTTTAGAACTTCTCATGGATACCTTTCGGCGGCCTTCTCCTGATACTTGAGCAATAAGCTTACCATTGGGTCCAACAAGCGCAAACGTAGGCCATGAATTGATACCTAGTTCACGCCACAAATACATGTCTCCATCATTGACAACCTATACTGGTAACAGGCTGGAGTTAGATTAAACAGTATGATGGCATTTGATCAGTCAATTGAAGAAGCAAGTTTAGATGCATAACATAATGCTTAGACAAATCTAAAAATGTTAAGACAAATCAAGACTATGATTTGTACTTCTAGAATTCAACTTACTGGGTGAGAAATGTTGTAGCGTAAGACTGCACTCTGAATTGCTTCTAAATCTTTCTCATTGTCAAACTTAGCTGAATGTACCCCCACAACAGTGAACTGAGAAAATATTACAACATAAAAACATCATGTAGAATCAGTTTGTATCCTGAATCAATTATAGACTGAAAAACAAAAGAGAAAGGGTTGATATAATTTTAAGGCATAAGAAAAGTATCATCATGAAAAAATTTCAACATAAATGCTTTTGTTTTCTCCTGATTCCATGAATCATGCTGTCAGGGACTTTAGCTACATCATAAGTAATTTTTGAACTGTGATCATGGGCTCAGTGGAACCCAACAAATATGATTGTGGTTCCTTTGAGATGAGGAATTTAGAACAGCCAACAGAAAATAGAAGAAGAAAGGCTTAATTTAGAACAGCCAACAGAAAATAGAAGAAGAAAGGCTTACTGGTGCATCTTTGTACTTTTTCTCCAGATACTCTAGATCTGGCAAGACATGCATACAATTTATGCAACAGTATGTCCAAAAATCCAGCAGAACCACTATGCCTTTCAATTCCTGCACAAAGAAATTGAAATAGTTTGGAACTAAAAGCTATATCACGTGCTCTTTTCACACAGAAACTTCATTGAAAAGGAAACTACAAAGAAAATTTCTATTCTTTGAGGCCAATGCCATGTTCAAAACATGACTTGAGTACTATGTGCTGTCCAAACAACCAAGCAGTGCATGTTGATGACCAAGATGCTCACAAATTAAAAACACAAACTTGAGTGTAGTAGAGCTTACCCTGCGAAATTGAAGTGGAGCTGTATTTAACCAATCAAGTTTAGCTGGAAATTCTGGCACAGTGCGAGCAGTTCCTCTGATAATAATAAATAAACCGCAGAACATATCAAGCATAAACTTTGGAGATTGAAAGTATAAGAAATAACACCAACTAATATGGTATACAGATAAAAGTTGAACTGTAGTACAAATTTACCAAAAATAGTAAGGATGACAGGTTCAATTACCTGGTTTCTAGATCAGATATATAATTAACAAACTGTTGGACTCTTGATTGTGACTTTCCTACGATCAGCAGATGAGGGTGAGTTGATAATTTTTTGCAACCTCTTATAGTTAGAACATAAAACATTAAAATCAAATAAAAGATCAGGAAATGTAACAGAGGAAAGGAACGTGACATCACTGCTAGGCAATGTGTTAATGAATGACATACCTGTACCTCCCTTTTGCTGAAAATCTGGCTTTCTAACTCCAAACAACAAATTCCATATGGCTTGAGGAGATGCATACTGCATTGCCTAGAAATGCATAGATGTTTGTGTATGAGAAGTTGTAAAATAACCGAAGAGAAGTGACAATCCTAAAATGTTCAAATAGCATAGAACATGAATCCAACTGATATGCAATCACCTATTGTTCTTTTCTTTTGAATTACCTTCCAGTTTGAGACGGTGAAGACTAGACAAGAAATAGCAACTCCCAAACTCCCGTACCTCAATATATTGCGTCGAGAAGCCTGCGACCTGTCCACAAATTATTTCTGCAACCTGAAGTAGTTATATTGAAGCTTTATTTTCTTTGACAGAAAGTTACACTAATGGCTCGTTTGGTTCATGGGATTGACTAACTAAGCCATAAAATTAGCTTCTAAGCTTTTGTTTGGTTCATAAATTATGTACAGGATTAATAATCCTAAGGGCTTAGTAATCCCCCCCATGTCTTTAGTTAATCCTTACTTCATGGGATTACTAAGCTTAACACTTATATTTTATCTTTCCAAAAATAAACTTATTTTTAAAGTTAGTTTCCAAAAATAACCTTCCTTATTTAATTTATTACTTAACTTGAGCATAAATTATCAATCAAAATAAATATCCTTCCTTATTTAATTTAATTTAGGTGATTTTATTATTTTATCAATACCTTAAATAAAGTATTCTACCCAATGAGGGATTACTAGTACTAGAATTAGCTAATGATGATGATTATTATTTCTTTCACCAAACAAGGTATAAGACTATTAATCCGATTGCTTAGTTAATCCTAGTTTAACACTAATCTTTAGGATTAATAATCCGTCAACCAAACAAACACTAAGAATTGTGTGTTTTACAGACATCAGATTCAGTTTTAAGATTTGAGAGTAAAGTGGTATGCTTTGCCAGACAATAGCATCCACCTTGGTAGAGTTTAGCATGGGAAAGTCAAAATAAAAGCGCTTTCTGTCATATTGTAGAAGTTCAGAACTGCACCTGAACTTTTATGTCAAGGAAAAGAAAACAGAATCTGAAAGTCCGTATATAGCACATATGCTGGATATTTGATTGACACATTTCACTAATAAACAGGACCTTAAATATTGTAAGAGTATTACCAGGAGCCATAGGACTGGCTAAATTTCTTACTTTTTATCTTTTCTATTCTATTTTTTGTTCAGGGTAAGTGTTTATCAAGAGAAACTCTAGAATGACTTTGTAGACTGTGAGAAGATAAAATATATTGTTTAAGCATGGATCAACACCAATTTTGAAGGAAAATAACCTAGCTTACCACCCAACTGAGTCATTGGTAGCAATGTTGTTAGGAATTGACCCATTATCTGTTCTTTCTTCAAGCATTGCTGCTGAAGTCTGCTCAGAAGACTGCAGAACCAGAGGTCCCTGCATGTTCTCATCTGCAATGGCATTGCTTTATTAGATATCATAGTGCCAGAACACAAACAGTCTTAACTATTGACCAGGATAACAACTGAGAGGAGGTAAATTCATTTGCCATCTTAAAAATGGTCTACCATGTCAATTATAAAAGCATCTGACAGTTTACAAGGCAACACCTTAGCTTTATTGGAGAAAAAAAATTGCAACAAGGAGGGAATCATTACAAAATAAAACTTTAGAATTCTTTAAATGTGATGCAAAAATAGCTTCATAAGTTCACATTATTTGATGATTTGATGGTACAAAGTGACATCTTTGGAACTACATACTATAGCCATCAGATCCACCACTGAGAATATCATCAACCGAAACATTTCCTATGTCATTTCTGATAAGGGATGGACTTGCATTCTTTAGTATCTCTTCCGACAGTGTAGTTTTCACAGCTATGCATCTACAAGAAGCATATAACATGGTTGATCAGTGATCAATGGAAATGAAAAGTGAACACCATAAGAAAAGTGCAGCTGTTAGCAAGGGGGAAAGCAATCCAACATAAGCCTTTAAGTGTTGACATTTTAGAAACCGTGTCCACTCTTAAATTGAAAAACTTATTTCTGCACGAATTCTGGTGAAACCAAAACCACATATTATCATATTCATTGTTCACCTCATCTGTGCAGCTTGTGCAGCCTGTACTCCAGCTAAAGCATCTTCAATAACAATACACTGGAAAAATAGCAATCAATTTATTAATATCACTAGAATGGCAGGAAATAGTCAACTGGCTTGAGTTCCATAGTTGAAAAAAAAAAGCTCACTTTCAGCTGACCAAATTCATTAGCTTTATAGCATCAAAGATGAATCGGAAAATCTCTTCAAAAGGCAAAACAAAAAATACTATACTATCCATGGGAAAAACTTGTGCTGAAAACTTTCATGCATAATATGTCCAACTTTTGAAAAACATGTCAGACAAAAATAAATTAGTTCATTTTCACAATAATATTCCTGCCAGCAGTCAATGACTAATATATCTTTGCAGTACTAATTTATGCATTAACGATTTATCTTTTTTTCACAGAAACAAAGATAGAAATGGAAAATTTTTGCTGCTGCTTTCATTATTACATTTATTTACAATATATGCTTTCGGTCAAAATCGCAAGCAACTCACTAGAGAGAATAAAATGGAAAAAACCAGATATGTATACCTCAGAAGGTGGCACCTCCAAGATCTTTGATGCAGCCAAGAAAATGTCAGGAGCTGGTTTCAAATTCTCAAAAGCATCTGCCGACACAATAGCATCGAACCTGATAAAAGGAGGTTAACAAAATAATAAGTATAGAACAGTATAGACCACCTTAACATCACAAAGTCCCCCAATGGTCCTTTTCACCTTTTCAATTCGAGACTTTGACAAACAAGTAACATTCAAACTGGCCCACATATCAGCATATCCCAATATAAATCATATAAATATGCATGTCCACATATGCAAATCCCTCATACAGTTATGAAATTCTTGCAAAATCTGTAAGACATAACATTTGATTCGTCTAAAATGTAATCACAAGAACTAGCAAAGTTCTTTTTAAAGAATAAAAGGTGAAATTATTGATTTTTCAAGAGACGGATTATTGTTTGTCCACAATTTCTTTGAGCATGATTAGATTGACTTACATTGACAATGGCAAACCAGCAGCTGCTAAATTAGCATCAACTTTGATACGATCAGCACTAGATGCAACAACAACTTTAAGACCTTTCTCTTTGCACTATTGACCAATCCAACAATATTAGTAACCAATAAATGCAGTCTTAGTGACTAATTGACAATGAATCAGAATCATTGGGCATGTTACCTGAGTAATGAGTTCAAGGGCCCCCGGGAATCCAATTCCAGAATTTGGTTTTGCATACTGTAACATTCAACAAGAAATCAGACAATATGGTAAATAGAAGTCCATCCACAAAGTTGGACAGTAATTCAAAACAGTCACCTTTTCTAAATATATCTCAAAGAACCTTTTTTTGGCTGCCTCAGTATCAAAGCCCTCAACTCCCTTGACATTAGCAACACCTCCCAAGAAGTTTGCCTCACCTAATACATTAATCAAATAGGAAAAAAATGGAAAAAACAACAACTTTCTATAAAATTCAGTACTTAACAGAACAATTATAACATTTTACACAGAGAAGGAATAAACTTGAACACCCATTATACCAGTTCCCATAAAAGGCACAAAATCCTCAACTGTAACTTGAACTCCCATTTCAGCAAAAACATCAACAGCAGCCATTCTAGAAGGCTCTTCACTATTGCATAACACACCATCCATGTCAAACAACACAGCTGAGACTTTTCCCCATTTAGCTTCATCTACTTGAGGAACACCTTCCTTTTCCTCTACCTTTACACATGCCTTGACATCCATTTTTCGAGTAAAAGTTAAGTTTTTTGATCTGTACTGTAATATTTGAAGTGACCTGGAGATGGGTTTTGTACCCTTAGGATTGGACGTGAAGTAGAAGAAGAGAGAAAGGGGACGTTGATGCGATAAAGAAGGAGTTGAAGGAGATAGCAGCTTCATGGCCCTATAAATGAAATGGGCCTTTTTTAGTTAAACTGTTGATTATATTAGAACTCAGAATGACTTTCAGGGTGTATCTGGTTTCATGCAACTGTTGTCAGAACTAAGTTTTTGAGCTATGTTCAGTTGCTTGCTAGTTATTTGTTACAGGAATTGTAGTTGGTTTCCTTGTTCTTATATTTTGTGGTTTTACAATTTTTTTTGGTGGTGGATAAATGGGTTGTATTTTAGTTTTTATTTTTGTTAAGATTTAAGGTATTGAATAATTTGACAAACAAGTAATACTCTATCCACTTTGTGACCACTATTTTATTTGTGTTTTCTCTCTTTTTCTTCAAATTTTTGTTATTTGTTTCTACCTTTGAAAAAAAAATTGTGACCGGGTGTGTATGATATTGTAATGGGCTAATTTAGGGAAGGTATATCATTGAAACCCAACATGTAAAGAGCCAATTTTAACAAAATTTGAT
>CANYLF011765522.1:0-10751 GCA_948193215.1 Bocquillonia castaneifolia | reverse complement strand
TATTGATTTTTTTTTGGGAATGTAATATTGATATTTTAACATCTAGATTAATGCAGGAAAAAAAGCACATTTATTTGTCTGGTGCCTCTGATAATTATGTCGCGTGGAGATCAACTCATTCTAAGGGTAAATTTCATTCACGGTCTCCGAACTATCTTCTTTTTCCCAGTAAAATCCTTAAACTTTAATTTGTAACTTAAAAATCTCTAAACTTTAATTTTGTAACGTAAAAATCTCTGTCATTAGTTTTTACCTTATAAAAAAATTCATTTTAATGAATTTTGATATGAAATTTTATATGTGAGTCAAAAAAATCTAATTTATAAAAAAATAATAAAAATAATTTGACCATGAAATTATTGTTTTCTAATTTTTAATTGAATAAATTTGATAAATTCATTTAAAATAGAAACAAATGTCAGAATGGTCCCAATTTTGGTGAGATGTCATGATAAAATATATTCAATTTATTGGGATGTAAGATAATATAATTTAGTTAACGATAGGTGATTTGACGTTAATAATGGGATTTTTGTGTTACAAACTCAAAGTTGGGGGATTTTTGTGTTACAAAATTAAAGTTTATGAATTTTTAAGTTACAAATTGAAGTTTAGAGATTTTGCTGAGAGAGAGAATATAGTTCAAAAATCGTAAATGCAATTTACCCTCATTCTAAAGATGCATCCAAGTTGTTAAAGAAAAAAAAGATAAAATAACAGTCAAAATAACTATAAAATCTCATTGCATGCTATAAAAAACTATGTTCATGTGAAATTCAAAGGCATTCTATATTGGAAATTCTAATGTAATTTTATTTTTTTATTCTGTTTTTATTTATATATAAAAATTAAATTACACTAAATGTTCAGTGGTGATTTTTTATAAAATAAAGTTTATTTTGTTTAAAATAAAATCACTATATGTGATATATAATATAAGTTTGAATTTTCATAGTCATTAAAATGGATAATTTGGCATTCAACTGTTTTTAATTAGATAAATTAAGTTTGTGAAGAACTTTATGTTTCTTTATTCAATGAAATTGAACTTAAATTTAAATACTTCATTTTTATGTTCATGAATTGCTTTTTTTTTTTTTTGAGAATACCAAAAAAATATTATTAGAAAAAATCGAAAATTAAATAAGGGGGAAAAGTCCACCACTCCATACATCCTGGCAAAGAACTGGATGCTCTAGCTAATGAATGAGCCACCCCATTCGTAGAATGTCTAACAAAAGAAATCAAACAATCATGGATTGTAGCTAACAAAGCTTTGCAATCTGATAAAACTAGACCAAAAGGAGATAAATTACAGGTACTATTCCTAATGGAATTGATAGTGTTGAGGGAATCTAGTTCCACATCCACCGAAGCCAAATTACTCTCCTTAAGCCATTTTAAAGCTTCATGACAGCCCATGACTTCAACAAGGGCAGGATCAAGAGAGCAGGAAACTAAACCTACCTTAGCTGTTACAAATCGCCCCTCTTCATCCCTCAATATTGCACCATAACGTGCACGATTACACCCTAGAAATAGAGCACCATCCATATTACATTTGAGTCTACCTCGATCAGGGGGAAACCATTGTTGCGCACGATCATGATCTGAATTAACCGCAGCACCATTAACTGTAGTTCTGGCTAACTGCCATTGGGAAAGGAACTGAAGGGCATTTCGAACAACAACAGCACGAGATGCCTGATAATTACTCCAAACAACCTCATTTCTATACTTTTAAATAGCCCATAATAATGTAGCCAACTTCTCCAATTGGGCCCCTGCAAGATTTCCACAACACTGTTGCCACACTATAAGAGGATCTGATTGAGAGCTGAGTGTGAGCGTAAGACCTGCAGATTCTAGAATTCAGACACCATTAGGCACTCAAAAAATATATGAACAGATGATTCAGTGGTGGAATTACAAATTGGACAAAGGTCACAATCAAGTACTTGCTTATTTTTTAGTGCTAATCTGGTAAGAAGGATGTTTCTATAGAACCTCCACATGTGAGTTTTGATTTTTGGGGGCACGTTTAGAGACCAAATAAATTTCCTACTTGAGTTGTTCAAACCCATCAGCTCTAAAAATCGAGATAACCATCTGTATGCACTCTTGACCGAGTAGATACCGTTTTTTCCCTACACCAGCTCCAAGTATCACTCCTATCTATTTGACTTAAAGGAATTCTTAAAATAGCCTTTGCTTCCTCTTCTAGGAATAAATCAGAAATAAGGGATATATCCCAGCTTCTGCAATCATCTAGCATTAAATCACTAACCTTAAGGTCATTCATACCTATGGGGTAAGGCCCCATAATATAGGGAAATTCGGTATGATGAACCCAATAACTGCCCTACACATTAGCTAAGTCCCCATTCCCAATTCTGATCCAAAAGCCAGTAGTAAGCTCTTCCTTTGCCTTCCAGATGCTGTGCCATGCAAAACTCGAATTCTGACCGGGTTTGGCCTGAATCAAATTTCCAATTGGGAAGTATTTGGCTTGCAAAAGTCGAGATACCAGTGAGTTAGGATGGCACAAGAAACGCCAAACATGTTTTCCTAAGAGCGCCAAATTATGATGGTGTATCCGTCTGAACCCAAGATCACCCTCGTTTTTCCTGTCACACATACGAGACCAAGCCAACTAGTAGATTCCTTTCCCATTACTACTATTACTTCCCCACCAATACGAATTCATCATTCTTTTCAACTCGGCGCACAGCTCTAGAGGAATTAAAAACACGCTCATGGTGAAAGTTGGAAGAGATTGCAACACTGTTTTGATAAGAATCTCCTTACCAGCTCTAAAAAGCAATTTATGTTTCCATCCACTAACTCTTCGCCATACCCTATCCTTAATAAAATTGAAGATGCCCTTCTTTTTTCTACTAACAAAAAAGGGCAAACCAAGATAGGTACCATGGTCCAACACCTAAAATGCTACACCGAAGAAATTACAATGGAGGATGAATACGGGCTAAAAGAAATGGATGATTTACCAAAGTTAATAAGCTGCCCAGAAGCATTTTCGTAATCATGAACACTTTTTAATCACCTCTGCTTCCCGGATATTGGCCTTGAAGAAGAAGAAGCTGTCATTTGCGAAAAAAAGGTGAGAAATCATCGATACACTTCTAACAATTTTACACCCATGTAAACTGCCAGCTAATTCATGAAATTGAAGCAAACTTGACAATCCCTCAGCACACAAAAGGAAAAGATATGGGGTTAAAGGATCCCCTTGTCATTGACCACATTGCGGGATTAGTAGGTTAGAAATTCACAATTTAATCATCTAAAAATTTGTCCCACCCGTTTGTAATTTTAACCAAAAAAAAAAAAGAAAAAAAAATCCCAGGCATAGGGCGTGCAAGTCTATGTGGAAACGTAAAAATCCAATATGGCATTTTTAGAAAACATTAGGGTGAAATTGAATCTTTTCCAGAAAAGGAAAGTATTCCTCAATTCCTAATCCTAATCCTAATCCTAATCCTAACAGTCGAAGGAAACGACGTCGTAAAAAAAAAAGACAGCACAGGCTGTTACCAAAAAATGCAATTAACCTTAATCAAAACGAAGAAAACTGAAGATGCCTGCGACTTTAACTACTTGTTGTGTTAAGTAGAAAACTACGAATCCAAGGAAAGTATATCTCTTTCTTCTGTTTAGGGTTTCTTGACTTGTTTTCTGGTCCTCGTCATCATCAACCGGTACCCACTTTATCCATTAACATACCCACATATATATATAACATAAATTCAATTATTGTTTCTTGTTCTTCTTCAAAGACATGATTTTTATATGCGTGTGTTCTTGATTTGTTTTGTTTATTTATTTATTTATTGTTTAATTTATGTGATTTTGGATTTGTTTGTGGGTTCAGAAGTAAAATTGGTGCTTCAACAAATGGGTGAGAGTGGGAAGCGGAATCGTCCACAAAGAGACCATCATCATCATCATGATGGAGATAATAAGAATCAGAAGAGAAGGTTGAATGATAGGAATTATGAAAAGGTTAATAATAATAATTATAATAATTTCAATAGTAGTAGTAGTAATGATGAACTTGTTGTTTATAGAATACTTTGTCCTGATGAGGTTATTGGAAGTGTGATTGGAAAAAATGGTAAAGTTATTAATTCTATAAGGCAAGATACTAGAGCCAAGGTTAAGGTTGTTGATCCGTTTCCAGGTGCTAAAGATAGGATTTTGATTATTTACTCTTTTGTTAAGAAGAAGGAAGATGTTGAGATTGATGATGAGTTCAATGATCGCCAACCTTTGTGTGCTGCTCAGGATGCTCTTCTCAGAGTTCATTCTGCTATTTCAAGTGCTGTTTCTGTTCTTGAATCTGATAGGAAAATGAAAGGTAAGGACGAGTGTCAAATTCTTGTTCCGTCTAGTCAGTCTGCCAATGTTATTGGTAAGGCTGGGACAACCATAAAGAAATTGAGAAGTAAGACGAGGGCGAGTATTAAAGTTGTTCCTAAGGATGCCTCTGATCCGACTCACTCTTGTGCTATGGACTTTGACAATTTTATTATGGTTAGTATGCGAGACATTATTTCCTTCCTTTTTTTTTATTTAAGATTTTCTGTATAAGAAAATTTAATGTCAGAAAGTATTTGAGATTTTAACTTTTCTAGGTGCTTTATAGAAAATATGTTGTTTGGTAATTGGCAGTCGTTACCATATGTATAATCGTGGATGTTGTAACTTATGAAGAGCATCTTAGAAAGACAAGTCTAAGCATACCGAGAGTTGATTATTCTTATGATTTCATGATATCACTGTGATAAACTCAAAAAACCAAAAAATCTTTTTTTTTTTTTTTAACCTGGTAGCATGCTGAGGCCTTCATAATCCTACCATTTCGACATTGCAAAATGAGTATATTATGTTATTAAAGTTTTTTGGCTTTGTTATTCGGTCCTTATTAGCTCTGGAGAACCATAATTTGTTTGAAGAATACATCTGCCTTATCTTGATCATTACTCCCTCCTTCCCTCCCTCTTCCACTTCCCCCACCTCTCACACCTCTCTCACCCTTTGTCAGATTAATATTTTATGACTCTACAATGAAATTGTTCAACCTTTGAGTTTTTTAGTCTCGCTTTTTTCTATACTGTATAATCTGTTTCCACGATTTTTTCTATGAAGATTTCTCCTTAATACTTGACATTTTTCTCCTTTTTTTTTTTTTTTTTAATCCTGTGTGGTAGATAACTGGTGAATCAGAAGCTGTGAAGAAAGCATTATTTTCTGTCTCTGCTATTATGTATAAATTCAGTCCAAGAGAAGAAATTCCACTTGAGACAACTGTACCAGAAGCTCCTCCGAGCATTATTATACAATCAGATGTTCCAATTTATCCACCAGGTGGATTATACCCTACTGCAGATCCAATTGTCCCTTCTAGATCTGTTCCACCAATATTAGGCTCCACACATGTACCAGAACTTCAGGGATATGGGGATACAGGGAGTTCGTGGCCTGTGTATTCTTCTACCCTCCCTGTAGTTCCTAATTTTGGCAGTGCCTCTCGATCTGAGGATTTAATCTTACGAGTATTGTGCCCCTTTGACAAGATTGGGCGTGTCATTGGTAAGGGTGGGGGTACTATTAAAAGCATAAGGCAGGCCAGTGGAGCTCGTATCGAGGTTGATGACACCAAGGCTGACCGTGATGAGTGTATCATTACAGTAACCGCTCTAGAGGTGTGGTTCACATCTGTCTTTGAGTTCTTGTTCTTCTTTTACTTTCAATTATGCTTTTATTTGAATTCTTATAAATACTCAAAATGCATGGAGGCACCTTTCTGTCAAAATTCTATTAATTGTTTATATTTATAATGTATATGGAGGAATATGTCATCAGAAAGATGTTCAAAGGCTCTTGACATATTGAGTCTTTAAAATTTGTTTAAATGGGTTCGCTATGTGCAGTTTTACTGTCAGTGTTTGCTATTTCAGTTGTTTTGGCAATGATGTTGATTTTCTTGAAAAGTAATGTAACACCAAACGAAGCTCAAGTGTTCGTCCTTAGTTAGAGTCACCGCGTGAGGACCGCTCGCTCTACTCTTGACTACTCGCAGCTCTGCTTGTAAATTGAAGTCTTTTCACTGAATATGTTCTTGGTTGACTTCTAATCTGTCTGGCATCTTGACAGTCGCCCGATGATTTGAAATCCATGGCAGTGGAAGCTATTTTATTGCTCCAAGTGAAGATTAATGATGAAGATGAGGACACTGCTAGCATTCGACTCCTTGTTCCATCTAAAGTTATTGGGTGTATAATTGGGAAAAGTGGTTCAATTATAAATGAAATTAGGAAGAGAACCAGAGCTGATGTACGCATTTCCAAAGGCCAGAAGCCAAAGTGTGCTGATGCCAATGATGAACTTGTTGAGGTCTGATTTTTGAACTGGGTGAAGTTCTTTTTTTGTTTTATTATTATCATTTTTCTTAATGTCTTAGCCTGACCTTATACCTCTATAGGTGTTAGGAGAAGTTGCTAGTGTGAGAGATGCACTTGTCCAAATTGTATTGAGGCTAAGAGATGATGTATTGAAAGAAAAAGATGGTGGCCGTAATCCTTCTGTTGGTGTTGATTCTTTATATTCAGGTGGCTCTGGTATGTCAATACCATCCCTCTTGCCTTCTGTTCCACCAGTTGCTCCACTGGCTTATGACCAGAGGCCTGAAACTGGAAGCGGCTTGGGCCTGCTATCATCAAGCGATCTCTACGGATATGGATCTTTGTCGGTATGTCATCACTTGGAAAAATTATTTGCCACTTGCTTCATCCTTATTATCACTTTGATAGTTTCAAAGTTACAAACTAGGATATTTTACGTTCATTTGGCCATTTTGGAGTTTCTACCCATTAGTTGAAGGATGTCACTTTCTGTCTGCTTGTTTCAAAAGCTGTCTACTGCTTGCAGCTTTAGTGAAAACTATTTTTCCTTATATAGCTTTTCTGTTTATAGCTATTTCTAATTCCCTTAGTATGTATATTTTTTTTATGGTGGTTTAGATGGGAGAGAATGGCTATGGTTCAATGTCCTCCTATTCATCATCTAAGCTGTATGGAGGGTCAGTACATTTTATGTTTAATCCTTTTATTGAACCTTGTTTCCTATGGCTTTGATGCCTTCCATTCAAGCTCATTTTTGTTCACTTGTACAGATTACCTTCATCCTCTACCCTAGAGATGTTGGTTCCTTCTAATGCAGTCGGTAAAGTTTTGGGCAAAGGAGGGGCAAATATCGCCAATATTCGAAAGGTCTGTTCATCTCTATTGACATCTATAAAGTTTTCAGGGATTTATTTAAGAATTCTTGCATTTTGACCAAAATTGGTGCAAAAAAAGTATTCTGAGGCCTCTCTCATCTTAATCTTAATATAAATAAGTTAGTGCAATCGTAAGTTTTTGGCCAACCATGATAATATGAGATTTAAGATGATGAATAACTTATGCTGATTGTTTATATCTGGTTGCCAATATCTTTGTTTGGTTTGGTTTGGTTTGGTTCCTTGAGGAGTTACCAGTTACCGCATAGCTTACTTTTTGGTTCTACTATGTTATCACTGCATAGTTTCATGTTTCTGTTTCAGATATCTGGAGCAATGATAGAGATCTCTGATGCCAAGTCTGCAAGAGGTGACCGTATTGCTCATATATCTGGCACATCAGAGCAGAAGCGTGCAGCAGAAAACTTGATTCAGGCATTCATAATGGCCACCTAAGTTTCAACTTTGCGTCTCTTGTTATTTTGAAGGTGAATAGTTAAAATCTTGGAGTTTTCTTCGTCAAAGTCATCTTAGTTTCTTTAGGTTCCATCTGGAAAGGGCTTCATTTTCTAGGCTTCTACAACTGGATTCCTCCTGTTTTTCACATAAGGTGCCTGTAAAGATCGTGTGGGAGATTCACTGCTGGTTTGATTCGTGGGCATAGGTTTCTACCATTATTGCTTGATCTATTCGTTAATCTGCGAATCTTAGACCTTATTAGGTTCTCTCTCTCTCCCTTCACTCTGTTTTATTTGGTCTGATCACTAACTATTGTGCGGCCCACCTTATTTCCAATACTGTTTATTCTCTAATGTTGTGATCACACAAGAAAGTGTTCTCGGTACCATGTTGCCAAAGTCATAATGGATGTGTTGTTTTTTCTGGCCATATGGTCTCTCTCTACTTGTAAAATGATCTTCACTCTCGATGATTCAAAATGCTGTGCAGTTGCTTTTGAACTCTACTTGATATATTCTTGCTTTCTGCATTTCCAGTGCAGCTTAAAGGCAATAGGTTCCTCTTATAATGATAGTACAGATAACTCTCTGGAGCTCAGGCTTTCTTCGTTCTCATCTTAGTTAAGTATCTTGTGTCTTTTTCTCTGTTTTATGATGAGAAAGCCACATGGATAAAATCATTTAATTGCTGAATCATTTAGTTTCCTTCCAACACCCTTCTGAATGCATATTTGTTGTGAATTGCACATTAATTATTTGCTAACATTCAATACACTCCGTTTCTATATCCAGTAGAGCAGTTATTGTTGTTTTCTATTCTTGTAGGATGCCCCAAAGATTTATTTTCTTTTTCAAATCTTTAACATCGAGCCAGTTACAAATGTCACGAACATACTACTTATTGTTGGATTTGAAGAGTTATGGGTGTTATATAATTTCAATGCCACCCATATTTAATGGAACAATTGGGCTGTACTTTTATTGACAGCTCAGTTGGTTATATTTAAAATTGGTTTACCTTTGATTTAACAATAGTTGATTTGTGGAAGACCTTCTACAGATAACCTTCAGGGCCATAATATATGAACACCTTCCAAAATTTTTAATGTTTTATATATAATGTTAATATTTTAAGTTACTTGCAGCTACATTCTGTAGCTGCAGTAGGCTCACGCCCTCTTTCGCTCCTTGTCTTTTGTGCTAACAACTCATTCTCCCCCTTTCCCTCTTTACTTCAAATTCATTTCCATCGTGATCACCTTTGGGCTGATGCAACATTTATTTTCAACTTTAATGAGCTGTTTTATTTGTTGAGAAAAAGGCCCTTCCCATATAAGAATAACTGATTTATTTTATGGTAGTTTCTCCTTCTAGGGAATCTAAGTGGTGTCCATAAGTAATTTGTGCAAAATAGTCCACATGGCATCAAATTGGTAATTATTGATTATTTTCATTTGGCAGTGTCTTCTCATTTTTCCTTTTGTTATACGGCAGCTGCTACTCAATGCTTCCTTTTCAGTTCCTGATAAAATTTTATGAATGTCTCATTTCTTTGGTACATTAGAATTGAGTCATTTATTCTGGATTTGACAATTAGGGGGCTCTTTCCCTTCCTGATCCAACCTGCTGTAATAGCTACTCTTCTTATCCATAAGGGTACTGGTAACCTGGATTTTGCCCACTACCAAATTGTTTCAACTTGAGGCAGTGAACTAGTAGGCCAATGGCTGAGTTCTTTTTGTCTCATTTCTAATGGTCATAATATTGTGTACAATGCTAGCAAAATCAATATATGTGCAGTGTTGTCAAAATTAATATGTTATGAATATCCTCAGTGGTCCGCCTTTCTCTTGGAATCTTTCATATTCCATTATTTGACAATCAAGACCTTTAGCGATGGTTCATTTGTTCTGACAGCTGAAGGTGAATCAGAAATTCTCATGTCACTCTTAAAATGTCATTTTTCTTGACAGTTTTGTTAAATATTTAATCTCTTTCTTCCTCTTTTTGAAACACAAGCCAAAGCACCTTGGTTTGAACTTAGAATTATGGTTGATAATAGTTCCTTTTTGTTGGAAGTTTCTGGTTACTGAGGAGACTGTAGCTATAAGGTGTCATTTTATCAATGCTTGTGTGCTGTGAATATATTGAATGGATGTCCAGCCTCTATTTCTGTTTTTGATGAAGAATTTTGCCAGTCGAGTTGGTTCCTCACTCGTGTTAATAGGATTGTGCTACCTGGTATTCTCTGATGAGCAAGATTATTTGCTCCATTGCCTTAGATTTTTGGAATGTAAAAATTTCTTTATTATAAGTCCCTTCCTCTTAAGTTGCATTCGAAAATGTCATGTTAGTGTTTAGAAGATTATGGGAAATTATTGTTCTTTTACAGTAGAAATGGAGGTCAATTAGATAAGGTAGTTGTTTGGTGAGAACAATAAAATTATTTGTTGTGAGGTTGTTGCATTGATATAGCTCTGTATTCTAGCTTTCTATTCTTGAATTGATACAGTTCTGGACAGTGTTGTAAAAGACCTGTAGTGATATCTAGAGAACTTGCTTAATGCTTGAATGTTCATATTTGCAGCATGCTGTCAAATAAATGTATTCTCTTTGCTGCCTTATATTTCTTCCTTTTTTGTGTTTTTTCTTCTTTCTTTTTTTTTTCCCCTCCGTGTCTCTGCATCGAACTATTTGTTGTCACAGTGGTGTTTTGACTGAAAACAAAAAAGGGTTGAGGCATTGTCGGTGTAATGGGACGAATAAATGATGCTAATTACACTATTTGGTGTCGTTCTGAATTCTTGCATGGTTGAAATGTTCTTGATTTCTAGCATATCGAAGTAAATCAATATGTATGTGATAGAATGACTCAAATTATATGATCGACTCAGATTTGTGTAAAAGGGTGACTGTTAAGTCTGTTGCATAGCATGGCCATATTACTTATTGTAGTTGCATATGACATTGGCTATAGGTATTCAATGTCGCAA